>OX155976.1:13857156-14137156 GCA_944548615.1 Micropterix aruncella
ATGTATGGAACCGCGACCGTATCTCGCGTTGGAACTCCAGAAAGACTATATTTTTGTACCAAATAATAACATTACATCTAATATAGTATACAGAGAAGTTTTGAACAATTAAAATAAACATAATTTATTCAATCATAATCATTTCATTCTCTCATTTGAATCCCGGTAATATAGCCAAATTGGCATGTAAATACATACATACATATGCAGTAAAAATATAACCCTCCTTTTGGCAGTCAGGAAATAAATCATAGCACTCAGTACTGACCGAACCACACTCATAATTTCATCACAAGTAAAAATGTATACCGACCAACGAAGTGGGCACGGGTCAGCTGTTATAAGATATAGGCTGCAGTTGAATTGGTAAGGATTAGTCGGCACAGAAAGTCACCCTAATGAAAATGTTTACAATATAAAGGATGTACTCAATGCTCATATAATACGTATTCGTATCTTTTACACATACTGTATATCTCACGTTCACTTATTTTAAAGGTATTTTTATTTCTTTGTTTGTTTTTTGTGCTTTTTTTATATTTCGAGGAATTTGATTGAATAAATGACGGATTGGCCGTCTCATTCTTCTTTACCCGTATGAAAGAAGAAGATCTACTTAGATCTTTTTTTTCCATAAAAAGACTCTCTGTGCCGACTAATCTTAACCAATGCAACTGCAGCCTATATGTGCACTGAAAGTCACAAAATGTGCACTGACAGTCACCCTATCATATTATCCAGCAGGTAAGCTTAGGGCTTGGATGGATTTTATTTGGGTGAATTTAAATGATGGATTAACCGCTTGGCTAATCCATCATTTATGCAAACTACTCCCAACGTTTTTAAGTTGCGAAAAGGAGGGACGCGTAGTCGTTCATTTTATATTTGTCTAGTGCTATCTTGGACATAAATTTTGACTTCTTCAGTCCGAAATATTGAACTATCATTCTATGAATCAATGAATAATACGTTATTTGATAATATTTCACAATAATTGAAAAGTCCTGTTTCGTCGTATCTGAATTTAAGACTAATACTATTTGGGACTATAATGTATAAAACAAGTAAGTACAGACAGCGAAGTATTGTATTTATAGTATTTTTATTACAGTGTTTTATGAAGTATTTATGGTTTATGTATTTATCCATAAAGATACATGTATATTTAATAATAATAATAATAATAATAAAACTCTTTATTCTTAAGAAAAGGCGAGCTCCGGAATGTACTCAATCAGACCTTTAATTTGACACTAAACACGATATATTTATGTAATTTTATTGACATTTGGACATTTAGTAGACATCTATTTACTTGATATTTGGACAGTTAAGTTACCTTATGGCACATAGATACCTTAACCCTCACACCCTCACACACACACACACACACACACTCACAGATAGATTTCAGTCTGGATATAGTCTCAAGCATCTCGGGGGAGTGGGGGGGGGGGGGGGGGGGGGGGGGGTTGGGTAATAAAATCCAATAAACTTCATTTGATTTGGACAATAAGAAACATGTTGAAAAGAATAAAAACACGACTACCGTTATAGGAAGTGAACTATTTATTGTATTTATAATTATTTTTATTACAGTTTTTTATGAAATATTTTTGGTTTATGTATTTATCTATATAGAAAAAAAACATGTATATTTCCGGTATGTGCTCAATCAGACCTTGACGTTTGGATATTTAGACAACTACTTACTTGATATTTGAACAGTTAATGCCTCGCCAAACAGAACGCTTATTTAGCGCGCGTCAGAGCGCTACAGCATAAATCCTGACGCCGCGTTATAGCGCCGAGTTGTGTTGTATTGGGCCCGATTGCGTTTCTTCGTGAACTAAAATCGGAAATTAGTTCATGTGAACGAGACAGGGCAATACGTTAGAGCGGACCGGTTGTCACTTTTTCGCACTAAAACTGCCCGCCAAGGTCATATCTAACACCGCCCGAAATATGCTCGAATTTATTCGGACGAGTATAAGTTCGACAGGTAGCATTTATCGACGATCGTTCGTTTTATATTCCGCTCTAACGTATTGCTCTGTCTCGTTCGCTTGAACTAATTAAGCTATTGCATAGCTTTTATCGCGGGCCCTAGGCCAGCGCGGCGACCGAATGAAGAAATTTCTTAACGAAAATTAATGATTTTAAACTGATAATTACGTCTAAACGAGTACTGCTTACGATTCGAAAAAAATATATGTTAAACAAGAACATTTTCCTGATATTCTTAGCTTTGAATATTTTAGATTTTGTTTATATTACATAGTGTAATTAATTTGTGAAATTAGGTCTAACCGAACACAAAAACGACTACTACGCAAATACTATCTGGCGTATTATTATGAAACCTGCACCATTTTAAAGATAATTTAATTATCTATCTTTTTATCTACGAATTTTTTCGAATAATTCGGTTTTTTTGCTTTATTGAATAAAAAATTCGTGCGCGGCGCTCTATCGAAAGACGTTTAAATTATTCCGAATCATTTGCTTCCGCAGCCGCAAATGATTCGGAATAATTTCAACGTTTTCCGATAGATCGCAGTTATCTGATATCAGAAAAAATAAAATAAATAAATAATTATAATTGCATAAGTTGTTAAAAATGCTATGCAATAGCTTTACCGTGGCAGTCCCCGAGTGCCACACGTATTTTTTTATTTATTTTTAATTCACAAAGAAACGCAATCGGACCCATTGTGACGGTATTATACAGTCAAACAGAGCGCGGGCGCTGGCAGTACGCGGCGCTCTGACGTCGCGCTAGAACGCTTTGACGCCGGGCGTTGTATTTGCTTACAAATTTATTAAAAGCGTCCGACGTACGCGTGAAAATACAAGTATTATTACTGAGAAACTGCTAGAATATGTTCGGAGACACCACTGCCTATATAATACGAATGATAATTCATATAAAAACATGGCGATGAAATCAAAATTGTGGGAAGAAATTGGAATAGAAATTAATATGACTGGTAAGTAATTTATCAGTCTGTTTATTGATTATTAAAATAGGTTACAAATTTTTCACGAATTTCATGTTATTCTTCGAATAAATCTTGCGACATACGAAAGTATATTTAAAAATGATCTTCATGTAATGAAAACTCCCGACACAAACAGTGATATTCTCCTAATTCCTTTCTCCTCTTATTAATGTCGTGTACCCATACTCTTTTTATCTGCGATCGTGATAAAGCGAACACAAGTAATAATTCTTCCACATCTGAATCACTTGCATCACTTGACATCTCAACAACAAAGAAACTTTCCACTTATCGATCTGCGGTACACTCTGTGTACGTCAATATCTAGTCGATTGCAGTGTGACATCCAAAGTACGCGACGTTAAAACGCGGCGCTAGATACGCGTTCTGTTTGGCGAGGCCTTTGAGGTGCTAATTTGACACTCAGGATGAGATAACGATTCTAACAATACCACACACTTCTAAATCGGTCCAAGCGTTTAGAAGCTATGGTGGAATAAAGATACGAAAAACATACATAGTTGAACCCTGAACACATTACACTCTTTTTTTGTTGGGCAGTCGCGTAATAATCGTAATAATCGAGATACGGAAGTGTTGCCGTATGCTGTAATTCTGAAAGCAATATTAGTTTCGACTAGGCGAGAAACCCGTATAAGAAACCTATAGCGAATATTTGGTGGCTGCCCACAAGTATGTAGACAATAATGTCTCTCGCTGTTCACCACTCAGAATAAAATGAAATTTGATATCCGTGTTTACGTAAACACTTCTTCAATGGTTGCAACTCCAGATAAAGACATTTCATTAAATTCCTAATCAGCATTATGACATACTAGGAAAGAAATAAGATACGGGTGCTACTGTAAACATATACCTCAATTTTTATAACGCTTTTATTAGTTTGAACTGTATGTAACGGGGAGCTAAGGGGCCCTTGCTGAGTTGGCCGCGACGACCCATTCTGTTCAGGGTTGGTCACACTCACGGGTCAACGCCCATCCGACGGCCATGCTAGCCTGGGTAGGACTCTGGCCTTAGGGTTAGTTTCCCCTAGGAATCCACCTTCTGGCGCTCCTGGACGGTCTGCGCACCGTGCGCATAAGCCAATCGATTGCGCACTCTGACTAACAGTCGGGTGAGTCTGGAAGCAGTACTGTTTCCTATAGAGCGGGGGTGGTTGCGGACCTTACGAAGAGTGCTTTTGAAACGACCATCGGCTATCCGAACCTGGGTGAACAGCCGGGCAAAGGATGCCGTGGCCAGCGATAGATTCGGTATACACCGTTTCAACGCTTCGTAAGGGAAACCGCGTTAGCCCGCTGGGAAACACTCCTGGCTATCTCGCGGTAGGCGTTGGTCTCTTACGGGCATGTGGCGGAGCTTGACGGTGGACTGTTTTTTGTCCAAGTCTTCTGCGCTCACTTCAGGGAGACAGATCGACTATTCGTTAAAACTTCCTGAAGTGACGGGTTTGCCCGTTGTAGTTGTGAAATTAGTATCATTACAACTATCATCAGAGAAATTTTAAGTAGCTATTATTATTGCGCTGGCTCATTTACTAGTATAACATCAATAATAAATTATTTATTTTAGTTATAATAAAAGGAAATTAGAAAATCCAACAAAAACACCTATTTTTCTAAGCCGAAATAACGAGAATACATTGTCGCTGATGATTGATTAATTGCGGATATTATTTTCGGATCACGTGATTGCAAATTGAGAGATAAAACAATTAGTTTTAATTACAATGATATTTTGATAATTACAGTTAATAGTTGTAATTAAGAAAATTATTATTCTGGGTGGTCTTGAAAATTTACGTAACTCCAATATAGATAACAACATTTATTTGGTTCTATTGAGAAAATAATAAAAAAACGCTGTTGTTGAGAATTTAAAAAAAAACTTAATTTAAAGTATACTTCTGATTGATAATGATTTAATCGTACATAACCAATAAGAAACAGTATTTTTTTATTGGTTATGTACGATTTTATTTTGTTTATTCGAAAGGATATCAAATTCAAATTCAAATTCAAATTTCTTTATTTATCTATAATAATACATGTATTTTTAAAATTCAAAGCCATCCTAACAAGGCCTCGCCTGTACTAGGGTAGACTTAATATAACTTTCGTAACTTGCTGTAATACATTATGTTACATTTGAGGAGTTAGATATAGAATAAGAAAGCGTAATAATATTAAATTTAGGTATATACATATAAATATATACATACATATATAAATAAATATATACTTTATAGATAAATATAAAATAATACTATACAGGGTGTTCGGCAGACGGTTGTACATACGATTATGACGGACAAGTGAGGCCCTCACCTACATGCTTGGCCCCAAAAATTTAACCTAGGCCTCACGATTTTTTTAAAATTATTTTTTTGTAATATGGCAAAATTTTTCATTTCCATGGCTTTAAACTCCATTAACTTAATTTAAAACTGATTAAACAGTCAAAAATTTTTTTTATTCGTATCTAAATTACTAGCAGAATAATAAAAAAAAAATTTGGTTCAGACAACCACCATTAAAAAAAATAGCCCTGTTTTTTTTTTCAGCAATTTACGTCAGTTTTGGTGAAATGATCAATACCTCCTGTTATTTTGAAATAAAATACGTAAATTGCATACCAATAGAAAGGGCATAACCTAGAGATGTTTTGATTAAATTTGAAGCGCTCTACCTCTTTTTTTTTTTTTTTTAATGCAATGGGAAATTGACATTTAAGATTATTTTTAAAGTGTTTTGTACTTTAGGGCAAATTTTTTTTAATGGTGATTATCTGAGCCAATTTTTTTTTCATTATTAATCTGCTACTAATTTAGATACGAATAAAAAAAATGTTGACTATTTTATCAGTTTTAAATGAAGTTAATGGAGTTTAAAGCCATGGAAATTAAAAATTTCGCCATATTACAAAAAAAATCATTAAAAAAAATTTGTGAGGCCTAGGTTAAATTTTTGGGGCCAAGCATGTAGGTGAGGGCCTCACTTGTCCGTCATAATCGTATGTACAACCGTCTGCCGAACACCCTGTATATACATATATCTAACAAATCGTGCACTATTTTAATATACCTACAGATTGTTCCCATTTTCATAACAATCCTGTTCTGATGATGAGATCCATGAGGAATTGAAGGAAGTAAAGAAGAATTGTATACTCATTAAGTTATGATAGCCCGTTCTAAGTTTTATCATGACATGGCTGCTGCACCCAGGGTTGGCTCCCGATGAGAAAACTCCTCAACGGTCAACACCACAGACACAAAATTTTGTATACGTATTCAATTACGACAGCCCGTTCTAACTTTCACCATGGACTGCTGCACCCAGGGTTGGCTTCCAACGAGGGAACTCCTCAACGGTCAACAGCACATACATGAAATTTTGTATACGCATTCAATCATGACATGGCTGCTGCACTCTTTTTGTAAAATTTTTGTCTATTATTTAATTTAATGGTAAATTTGTAAATCGTTTGAGAAGCGTTGAGCGTGCTACGCTATCTAGCGGTAGGTAAAATATCGCTAATACAATATTAGCGAGGTTTTGCCTACCGCTAAATGACGCATTTTGCTCGTACTGTTTCACACCTTTCATGGATTCCGGTAACTAAAAACTCACAATGTAGATAGCAAATAACCTCTTCTGCAACATCTATAAAGATATCTTTTGAGGTACCAAAACAATGAACAAATATGATAAAATGTTACAGCATTTACTCCAACTGCATTTACATTTTTATTAATATTTGTGAAAGAAAAAAGCAGATTTCAGAATTTGTAACCTCCTTAGAAAGTCCATAAAATGGAGTAGTTTTTAGAGTAATTTTCTCATAGCATGTTATAAGAAAAAGTCAAGATAAAATTGCTTCAAAAACTTAATTTATTTTGTAATTTTGCCAATCGCCCAACTCTTTGGCATTTCGTCTTTGTCGCAAATTCTAGTATTATTTCTCTCACTAAGTACGGCTATTTCATTGAGTTCATGGTTAAGACGCAGTGTTGGCCGTGGCGTCCAAAACCTATATGAAGCATAATTTTGTGGCCTGGTTGTGAGAACACGAAAAAGAATTTTATTACAATTATGCCGGATTTCAAAAACCCGGTCCTTAAGCTATCATTTAGCCAAAACGAAATTGGTAAATTATTTCCATATTAATTGTAAATTATCTTTATTCTATTACTGTTTTCCAAAAAAATAAAAACGAGCGAGATTTGTCTTCAGTTTTTGAAAAACCTAGAGATGATTCTCGATATTAAAAAATACTATTTACACCAGCGTATGGTCTATTTGCATAGTACCAAGACAGTTGCATAGTACAAAAAATATAAGAAAAAAATGTTTGAAATTTCCAGAAATGTTATGGCCAAACATTATTTATTTTCTATTTATTAAAGATACTTTTGAGTGATATAAAAAATAACACAGTGATCTTAAGGTATTTTATTATTGTAATCTAATTTTTACTTTATAAAAAAAGTATTAATTTGATAATTTATTATATTATAATTGAAAAACCAAATCGACTATATTAGACGACGCGCGAAGCCGAAATCGTCATTCGTAATTGGCCACTGCTTGCTTGTTGGAAGTATTCCCTTGTCGCCGCGGTATACCTATACATCTTCCTACTAATATTATAAACGCGAAAGTTTATATGTATGTATGGATGTTTGTTACTCTTTCACGCAAAAACTACTGAATGGATTTTGATGAAACTTTACAATAATATAGCTTACACATCAGAATAACACATAGGCTATAATTTATAAAGATATAGCGTGAATTATCTATAATATAACGATAACTGTCAAGTAAGTAGGAAAAAAATCTAAGAAATTGACATTCGAAATTGAAATTCTATCCTACTATCCTACTTCCTACTATCCTACTAATATTATAAACGCGAAAGTTTGTATGTATGTATGGATGTTTGTTACTCTTTCACGCAAAAACTACTGAATGGATTTTGATGAAACTTTACAATAATATAGCTTACACATCAGAATAACACATAGGATATAATTTATAAAGATATATGGTTTTCTATCATCATTATCACAATTTTCCATCACCACGCGGGTGAAACCGCTGGGCGCAGCTAGTTATGTATATATCGGAAGCGCGCGGGCGCGTGGCATTGCAAAAATATCTAAATTTTTAGTCGCGTCAACTCGGAAGGGATCCTTAAGATAGAAACCTTTTAGATTGTCCATTGCTTGAATAAATAAATAATAATGCGAGTGGTGTAATGCGTGCACTGTTACCGGTTTGGAGGCGCGCAGAAGGTTGTGCCGGTGGAAATTGTGTTGTTTGTTTGAAAAAAGGAGCAAAAGCGCGCGTCCGAGCCTCCTTTGTATGAAGCAATCGCGTCTTACAAAGCCGCCCGCTTCTTCTCTCGCTCTTTTTTTCCCCTTTCCCACTTGGTCTGTATCGGACGTCGCCTCGCTGTGTCCCATTCGCTCCGCTGTATTATTTATTCTGTAGTTACGTGGCAGGCGATCAAGTACCGCGTAGCCTTTATGGTTCCATGCAGTTTGGGCCGCAAATCCAGCTCGCTCTGTGGCTAAGAGGCTCTTACTGCTTGCTTTTGGAGTGTAAATATTCGAGAGCTATCAGTGGAGTTTCCCCATAGAAGTATACCGTAGGCCATTTTCAAATGGAAGCATGCATGATATGCTGACAGAGATGCAGATTCTCTAGCTAAGTATTGAATTTTCGCGCCCAGCATTTATCGCAGACGAGAGGCTACTCTGCCGTCGTTAATGAAAATACAGTAACTTCATTTAATGAATGAATGAATGAATGAAAATCTCTTTATTGCACAATAAAAATAAGGTACAATGGCGGACTTATTGCTACACTACAGCAATATCTTCCAGTCAACCAACATGCTGGTGTGAAAAGAAGAGTAGGCAACAAAATTATAGCTTAAAATTAAATTTGAAATTATAGCATTTAATATACATTGTGTGTGTATCTGAAGTAAAAATAAATATATAAATAAATATTTGAGTTGGACATATTATATGTATGTATATGTATATACATACATATTTTGATATATTAACAAATAAATAAATAAGTAAATAAATAAGTTACTGTGTTTATATAAGTTAATTTTTTAAAATCACGAGTTGGAGTACTATATGGCAAATTTTTCGGTTTGTCTGTCGAAGGATAGTTACCGAGATACCTTAGATAGAAACAAAGTATTAAAAAAAAACAGAATACTTTTAATAAAAAACACAGTATGTATAATTTTTTAAGTTAAAATACAGCAACCTATTATTTACTGTGATCTTTTTAAATACTAATAAGCATTTATGAAATATTTTTGTTTGGTTACAACACGGCTTCTTCATTCTTCAGATACTGTGGTTTTAGGTATAAAATAAAATAAAATAAAAATAAAAAATAAATAAAATTTTGTTAAAAGTTAATTTATTAATACACGAAATAATCACAGTATCTCAATTACTGTGTTTAAGGTGCCTGCAGTTTTTTATTTATTTAAAGATATATTTATTTTACATGGTTAGAACACAGTAATAGGTAAAATTTACCTATAACATAGTAACCAGTAGTAACCACTCAGTTACGATGTTATAGCTTAAAAATATAAAATTTATGAAATTATTTTCGTATAACAATATCTAATTTAATTTATATCTAATTTACAATATCTAATTTAATTTATTAAACAATTATATTTTAATATATATTTGTTTGCAGAATTGGAGTTCTAACTATTTTTTAACATTAAAGATTAAAAGAAATACTCTATATTGATTACTTTGTTCATGAAAGCAAATATTTAACAACTGAACTTTGACCGCGTTTTTCTCAAAACGTAGTTTTTCAAGTTACTGTGTTTTCATTTACGACGACAGTACTACTAAGTTCATTTTTATGTCATCACAAGACCAAAAAATTTGGAATCCTTGCTTAAACTAATTTGGTCGTTTTGAACTAATAGTGGTGGGCGAATTAATCGACCTTCTGTAATTAGTCGAGAAATGCATGCCTGTGGTTTGTTTTAAATTGAGGAGATTCTGATTGAAAAACCTGCAGCGTTTTGGTGGTGAACGGTTTCGTGCAGCTTGGGCCACAATATCCACTTTGTTCTCGGATCGGCTCAACTCACGATTCAGCTCCTATTCAGAAGCCTCCTCGTTTGGAAGGCTACCCCGGGTAAGACTCTCGGTTTCAAGCCTCACAAACTGGTGGACCGATTTCTCCCGGCGGGATTGCATCGCGGCGCCACTGGATGGTTTGCGCACCGGTCGGCGAAGCAAATCGGCTGTGCATTCTGACTTATTGTTAAAGGGGTCTGGAGACTATGGAAATACACTGTCTCCTAAGCGGCGGGGGTGGATGTTGACCTGTTGTCATGCCACTCTTGAAATGACCTTGGGCTAGTCGATCCCGTGTGGCACTACGGGCAAAGAACGCCCAGGTCTGCGAAAAATTCTAACTGAATTACCGCTGTAATACAACGGAGGACCGAGGTGTATCCTGAAGGTTAATTCTAGAAGGAGATATTATCCTTCCAAACTGGTAGTCAGGGGCGAGGCTGCCCGCTTTTACCTTTCCCGGTGCCTCGCCGTAAGGCGTTGGCCTCTGACGGGCAGGTGGCGGAGCTTGACGGTGGACTGTTTTGTCCTAGGTCTTCTGCGCTAACCTCACGGGAGACAGAACGATAAATTTCGTTAAAACTTTCCGAGGTGACGGGTTCGCCCGTTGAAGTTGACAGCTCTAGTTGCATGCAGTATTTAAAGAACTATTAGTCTTATGGTTTAGTTCAACAATATTTTAGGATCGGATTTTATGGACATATAGGCGTAACGATCATTAATAAAAAAGAGAAAAAGTAAAGGTCAAAGTATCGAGCCCTGTGGGACCCCTCAATATGTTTTTTTCGATGTTGATCTCGATCCCTCTATTTCAACAACTTGTGTACGAATCGATAGATATGATGTGATAAGATCATGCGCATTACCACGTATGCCATAGTCGTTTATATTATGTAGGAGAATTGAATGATCAACCGAGTCAAAGGCTCTGGATAGATCGCAAAAGATAGCTAGGGAGTGTAGTGAATCTTCAAGTGCGTCATGCACGCAGTTTATTAGCTCGGTTATAAACATAGTCGCATACATATTTCTCCGAAATCCAAATTGGCATTTACTGAAAATATTACATTTGATCGCAAATACATATACCTAGTCGATTAAATATATTTTTTTCAAGAATTTTAGAGATTGCTGGAAGTAAAGAAATTGGCCTATAATTTTGTTTGTATAATTATTATCGAATCATGACAGACTAACCATACATCAAATGTTAGAAATAATAATATAATAAAACTTAGGTGCACAAATTATTAACATATTTTTAAACATATATGTTAAGTATATTTTAACATTGAACTAACTACCAAAAATTATTTGACTTTGACAATGAAGTATACTTTTTAGACTAGGTAATTTTATATTAATAAATATTAATGACCGTTTCTTCCTTTTCTCACATATAACTTTATTTATTTTATTTAATCGAATTTTATATGATATTTATTGCAGATTAAATAATGGAATTGCATTTTATTTATTATATTATCTTTTAATATTTTTTTATTATTATTTTTTTTTTATTTTATTCTGAAGACCACATTTTAGGGCAATTTAGTGTCATTAGCTTTTTACTAAAACTTGTATATTTGTAAGCAACCAAGCAATCAAGCAATCTTGATTGTAATATTGGAGTCCTGTCCACCCTAGAACGGGCTAGTCCCAGTTGGGTGACAGAAACAAATAAGCAAAAGGTTAAGGGTTTGCCATTCGGTTCCTGTTATTTTTATAAGCTAATCAATGTTTCATAGTAAATAATTCTTAAATAAATAAATAATAATAAATAAATAAATAAATAATAAATTTTCCGGATCGGTTTTATCGCCTTTCTTATGTACTGACAGGATTTTCGCGATCTTCATTAAATCTGGAAAGACTAGGTCGGATCGTTCTTAAGGAAAAAATTAAATCCCAGCAAACTAAACACACAAGACGTGCCACTAGTGACTACGTTGCAGTTCCCCGAAGAAGTACATCATTTGGCCAAAGAAATTTCACTTATCTAGGTCCTAGGATATATAACATCCTACCTGCAGGTATAAAGATTAGCCCGAGCATTCCAATTTTTAAGAAACAACTGGTGTCGTGGATGCTTGGGCCAGGAAGGTACAGAATACACCAAGAACTCTCAACTATCTAGCTTTGTTTGGCTGCACTTTGTGACTATTTCTATTATTTTAATTTTTCTTTGTGACTATTTAATTTTTTTAGAAACTTTACTATTAATGGTAATATAATTTTATTGTGACTTTTTATTTTTCTTACAAATATTACAAATTTTATTTATAATTTAAATTATGACTATATAGTTTATTATTAACTGAAGGATATGTGTATTTAATTATCTTTTTACTTCAATGTTTTATTTTATTATAATTATATATTTACATATTTTATTTTTATGCATATTTACATATATTTAATTCAATGTTTGTTTGCCATTTTCGCTTTTTTTCTTTTTGTTTAAACTACTTTTTTTTTCTTTTGATTATGTTTTCTTTTAAAACTAGTATTTGTTTAATATGTCTGCCCTAGAACAAGTGTTCATACTTAGTTGGGCGACATGGGACCGATCTTCACTATAAGCGTGACACAACTTGCTGTGGGTTTTAGTGCAGTGTAGATATTAAATATAATTTGTTACGCTTGTCGCTTATTATGTGCATTGCTTTAAATAAATAAATAAAATAAAAAATAAATAAACTCCTTTTTTGATACAGTTGTTGAAGATGCCACTTAGCGTTTTTTAAATTGCCAGTGATATACTTTGAATTTGCCGGTCTTATAGTCTCGAAAAAGACGAAAACTTTACAAGTCTCAAGCTCATTACGACAGAATATCGCAAGTAAAGACTCGTAAAAACGTCGGACGTGACCCGGACGCAACAGCCGTGCAAAAAGAAAACATTCATTTCCAAGTATAACTGTTTCTCCTAACCGTCCTTTGTTCACTTCCAGGACAAGTTATGTGAGGAGGCTATTTACAAAACCTGACGTCCTCAAATACGTACATTTTTCAGGTACCTTTTCAGGTACTGAAAAGTACACTACATCAGTATAACCTATAATCGTGACTTTAATGTCGGAAAATAGTTTAAGAACATATTAAAGATGCTCAACGTCCGCATTTACTTTCCCGGCCGACAGAAAGTATCGTGAACGCACTTCTGTGTATCTGTGTGTGTGTATTCCTCCACTATACCGCCCAAACGCTTCATCCGATTGAGCTGAAATTTAGCATGCAGGCATCAATTTGTCATGGCAAGAGTTGAAAAGTAGTATTTTAGTAGTATTTTCTTTATATATTTGTAGTATTTTCCGTGGTAATAAAATGGTATTTTTCAATTTGATCATTAATTATATGTATAATCGATGATATGACGTAGTATTTTCTTAAATTTGGCCGAGTTTAAAAGTTGTTTGTGTCGCTTCTATAAGAGATATTCCAATTTTACAACGTGATTTTGGTCCAACAAGGCATAATTGCGTATGCCTTGTTGGACGAACGCCTTGTTGGACGAATACAATTACGAAGAATTAGAACTTAAAAGCAATTGAAAAGAATCGCTAAAATCAACAAATTTCTTCGTGAGGTATATAGTTAAGGTCGGCGTTGGTTGGGATAACAAGGAATTTTGTAAATGCGATCAAACATTTCTCTCCGTGCATCTGTGTACCGAATTTCGCAATATTTATACTCTGGTGGCCTGATTTAAACCACAATTTATAAATATTTTTACGAAATATTTGTGTTTATGTATTTATCCATATATACATATATATATATATATATATATATATATATATATATATATATATATATATATATATATATATATATATATATATATATATATATATATATATATATATATATATATATATATATATATATATATATATATATATATATATATATATATATATATATTCTTTTTAGAATTGATCAATAAGATGATTATAAAGTAAATAATTATAAAAGCCACTTACATCGTGACGAAGGATTCCCTTGATCGGATTCGGGAATGCTTATATATATATATATATATATATATATATATATATATATTTATATATATATATATATATATATATATATATATATATATATATATATATATATATATATATATATATAAATATATATATATATATATATATATATATATATATATATATATATATATATATATATATATATATATAGTTAATATTTGATTGGTTTTTTGTAAAATCTTTTTTTAAAGAATTCGTTTAAAGGATGACACTTTGATGAAAAAATAAAAATAATAAAAGCCACTTACATAGCTGGAAGGTTTTCCCGGACTGGACTGGGAAATGCTTATTGTTTAAACGAGATGTATTCTTGGATGAGTACCACTTTCGACGGTACACTGTAGGTTTAATGGGATCCCTTTATCGCTAGCGAACGATCACCCTTCATCCACATCTCAAAAACAAAGCGTATCCTTTTGCAAACCAAAATAAAATGTCTTTATTAAAGACAAATTTAAGCAAAAAACAATGAAAAAAATCACAATCAATCGTCTCTTAAATGCGGAATGACATTTCGAAAATTCGATTTGAAATTCGAATATATCCACTCTTTAAAAGGACGATATACGATTGCTGGGCTCGCTATCAGCCAGCTATTAAATGAAAATAAAAATAAAATACTTCATTTGCTCGTTCCCATGAAATAAGATATAAATCGTAATTTCTGGTCGAGAAGTTTATACTTAAGGCTATATGATATTTACAAGAGTTCAAAACATAAGATAAAATTGTATAATATTGTTAATATTTGATTGGTTTTTTGTAAAATCTTTTTTTAAAGAATTCGTTTAAAGGATGACACTTTGATGAAAAAATAAAAATAATAAAAGCCACTTACATAGCTGGAAGGTTTTCCCGGACTGGACTGGGAAATGCTTATTGTTTAAACGAGATGTATTCTTGGATGAGTACCACTTTCGACGGTACACTGTAGGTTTAATGGGATCCCTTTATCGCTAGCGAACGATCACCCTTCATCCACATCTCAAAAACAAAGCGTATCCTTTTGCAAACCAAAATAAAATGTCTTTATTAAAGACAAATTTAAGCAAAAAACAATGAAAAAAATCACAATCAATCGTCTCTTAAATGCGGAATGACATTTCGAAAATTCGATTTGAAATTACGATTTATATCTTATTTCATGGGAACGAGCAAATGAAGTATTTTATTTTTATTTTCATTTAATAGCTGGCTGATAGCGAGCCCAGCAATCGTATATCGTCCTTTTAAAGAGTGGATATATTCGAATTTCAAATCGAATTTTCGAAATGTCATTCCGCATTTAAGAGACGATTGATTGTGATTTTTTTCATTGTTTTTTGCTTAAATTTGTCTTTAATAAAGACATTTTATTTTGGTTTGCAAAAGGATACGCTTTGTTTTTGAGATGTGGATGAAGGGTGATCGTTCGCTAGCGATAAAGGGATCCCATTAAACCTACAGTGTACCGTCGAAAGTGGTACTCATCCAAGAATACATCTCGTTTAAACAATAAGCATTTCCCAGTCCAGTCCGGGAAAACCTTCCAGCTATGTAAGTGGCTTTTATTATTTTTATTTTTTCATCAAAGTGTCATCCTTTAAACGAATTCTTTAAAAAAAGATTTTACAAAAAACCAATCAAATATTAACAATATTATACAATTTTATCTTATGTTTTGAACTCTTGTAAATATCATATAGCCTTAAGTATAAACTTCTCGACCAGAAATTACGATTTATATCTTATTTCATGGGAACGAGCAAATGAAGTATTTTATTTTTATTTTCATTTAATAGCTGGCTGATAGCGAGCCCAGCAATCGTATATCGTCCTTTTAAAGAGTGGATATATTCGAATTTCAAATCGAATTTTCGAAATGTCATTCCGCATTTAAGAGACGATTGATTGTGATTTTTTTCATTGTTTTTTGCTTAAATTTGTCTTTAATAAAGACATTTTATTTTGGTTTGCAAAAGGATACGCTTTGTTTTTGAGATGTGGATGAAGGGTGATCGTTCGCTAGCGATAAAGGGATCCCATTAAACCTACAGTGTACCGTCGAAAGTGGTACTCATCCAAGAATACATCTCGTTTAAACAATAAGCATTTCCCAGTCCAGCCCGGGAAAACCTTCCAGCTATGTAAGTGGCTTTTATTATTTTTATTTTTTCATCAAAGTGTCATCCTTTAAACGAATTCTTTAAAAAAAGATTTTACAAAAAACCAATCAAATATTAACAATATTATACAATTTTATCTTATGTTTTGAACTCTTGTAAATATCATATAGCCTTAAGTATAAACTTCTCGACCAGAAATTACGATTTATATCTTATTTCATGGGAACGAGCAAATGAAGTATTTTATTTTTATTTTCATTTAATAGCTGGCTGATAGCGAGCCCAGCAATCGTATATCGTCCTTTTAAAGAGTGGATATATTCGAATTTCAAATCGAATTTTCGAAATGTCATTCCGCATTTAAGAGACGATTGATTGTGATTTTTTTCATTGTTTTTTGCTTAAATTTGTCTTTAATAAAGACATTTTATTTTGGTTTGCAAAAGGATACGCTTTGTTTTTGAGATGTGGATGAAGGGTGATCGTTCGCTAGCGATAAATGGATCCCATTAAACCTACAGTGTACCGTCGAAAGTGGTACTCATCCAAGAATACATCTCGTTTAAACAATAAGCATTTCCCAGTCCAGTCCGGGAAAACCTTCCAGCTATGTAAGTGGCTTTTATTATTTTTATTTTTTCATCAAAGTGTCATCCTTTAAACTAATTCTTTAAAAGAAGATTATATATATATATATATATATATATATATATATATATATATATATATATATATATATATATATATATATATATATATATATATATATATATATATATATATGTATATATATATATATATATATATATATATATATATATATATATATATATATATATATATATATATATATATATATATATATATATATATATATATATATATATATATATATATATATATATATATATATATACATGTATATTTCCGGTATGTACTCAATCAGACCTTTCATTTGACACTAAACACGATCTGTTTATGTTAATTTATTGACATTTAGACAACTATTTACTTGATATTTTGACAGCTAAGGTACCCTATCAGTTAAATGGTTTAGAAGTTATGGTGGAATAAAGAAACGGAAAACATACATATATGAACCCTGAACACATTTATTTATTTATTTATTTAAGAATTAATTACTATAAAACATTGATTTGCTTACAAAAATAACAGGAACCGAATGGCAAAACCTTAACCTTTTGCCTATTTGATTCTGCCACCAAACTGGGACTAGCCCATTCTAGGGTGGATAGGACTGTAATATTACAATCAAGTTTGCTTGATTGCTTGATTGCTTACAAATCTACAAGTTTTAGTAAAAAGCTAACACTAAATTGCCTCAAAGTGTGGTCTTCAAAAAAAATATTAATAATAATAAAAAAAATATTGAAAGATAATGCAATTCCATAATATAATCGGCAATAATATAAAATTCGATTAAATAAAATTCGATTAATAACATTACACTCCTCTTTTGTTGAGCAGTTGTGTAAAAAGTAGTTAAACCAGCTGGTTTTGGACTCAGGTGTGATTTAAGCTTCACATACGTAGGGTAGAACACAGAAGAAGAAGAGGTTCGTCGTGAAATTTCTCTCGTTATTTTGATTGTAGTCACGAACTACCGCGCATGCGCGTCGCAGAACAATGGGGCAATAAAGCCTCGTCCACACGGGCTTTACGACCGGGCCGTGGCCATATGGGGCTCCGTCCATTGTGTGAACGCTGCTAATATGAGAGCGCTGCTTTACACGCTGCCATAAGGGGAGAACAGATTGAAATGTCCAGGCAGGCGCTGCTGGCTTATATAATGCCCGCTAATATAATGGCAAGCCGTGCTGCATGCTGCAAGCAATCGCGCTTGTGGCTTACTTGCACTTGCTATGTCGCGTACGTTCTTCATAGATATATAGACAACTGGCAGTGAACGGTTTCGTGCAGCTTTGGCCATAAGATCCATTTTGTTCTCGGATCGGTCCAATTTACGATTCAACTCTTATTCAGACGCCTCCTCGTGTGGAAGACTACGGACCTCACGGCTGGTTGATTGGTTTCTCCTGGGGGATTGCCTCCCGTCGTTACAAAACGGTTTGCGCATTGTTCGGTGACGCCAATCGATTGTGCACTCTGACTAATTTCAAAAAGAGTCTGGGGACTATATACATATACTGTCTCATAAGCACGGGGGTGGATGTTGACCTATCATCAACCACTCTTGAAATTACTATAAGGCTACCTGATCCTGAATTCAGTGCCAGGTTAAAGATGCATTTGGTTCGCGATAGATTCAAACTGAATCACTGCTAGTTTACGGCAGCCGCTAAGCGACTTCGGTCCCGTACCCGGTCAGGAGGAAGGAGGTATCCTGAAAGTTAATTCCAGACGGAGATATCCTGCCAAAACTGGTAGCCAGGGGGTGAGGTGGCCCCACTGTTTCACCTTCCTAGTGCCTCGCCTTAAGGCGTTGGACTCTGGCGGGTTCGTGGCTCTGCTGGATGGTAGGTTTGTCCGTCCCAAGGTTTTCTACGCTCATCCCACGGTTGAAAGAACGATCACATATTGTCATACCAGTCTGGGGTGACGGGTTCGCCCATTGTAGTCGACACCGCTTGTGTGTTCAGTTGTTTACCCCAAGTTCGTTTAGGTCTCTAACCCTGAAGACCATCGCTTTTTTCGTCGTCCGCTTTCAACGGCTGTTAATTCTACATCCTTTTTACATGCCATAACCACTTGTGTGTTAATGGGCCCAGTGCATTTGAGCCCTTATTACCCGCTTCGTTTATAGGTCGCCTAACATACGGGTGAACACCTATCCGGTAGCCTCTAAGTAGAAGTTCGAGTCTGGATAGGACTCTGTGCCCTGTGGGTCAGTTTCCTTTGGGCGCGCTTGTACGGTTTCGCATCGTGCGGTGTCAGCCAATCGACTGTGCATTCCGACTGATAGTTCCGACCTGGGGAGTCTGGAAACGACTATGTTTCCTATAGAGCGGAATGGCTTTTGACCACCTAACGACAGCCGTTCTTGATATGTATGATTTAAACTAAATCGCCGCTTAGATTAGGTAGGGGACCGCACAAGCGACTTCGAACCCATAACCAGTCGGGTCGACAGAGAAATCCGGAAGCTCGTTGTGTTAACTACCCGGCGCCACGCAGTTTGGTGTTAGACTCTCGCGGGCTAGTTGGCGGACGTTTATGTCTCTAAGTGTCTATGCTCATTCCAGGCTAAAAGAACGATCACATATTGTTATACCAGCTATGGACACCACCCCACTGGGAGCTAACGGGCCCATGATGAGGTGGCCACGATGACCCATGTGTTCAGGGTCGGTAACACTCACGGGTCAACACCCATCCGATGGCCTCCACGCATGGGGTGCGAACCTGGGTAGGACACTGGGTCAACCAGTCTCCCCTGGGAATCAAACCTCTGGCGCTCCTGGACGGTCTGCGCACCGAGCGGCGCAAGCCAATCGACTGTGCTCTCCGACTAACAGTCGGGGGAGTCTGGGAACTGTATTGTTTCCTATAGAGCGGGGGTGGTTGCCTACCTTACGGCGACTGCTCTTGAAATGACCATTGGCCATCCGATCCCGGTTCAGAGTCGGGCAAAGGACGCCTTGGTCCGCGATAGATTCGGCGTACACCGTTTCACACCGATCGAGAGACCGGAGAAATCTGGTCACAATTGGAAGCAAGGCGCGAGTGTCGGCCCGCCGGGTAACATTACTGGCTATCTCGCTGTAAAGGCGTTGGTCTCTTGCGGGTTGTGACGTAGCTGGACGTTGGATTGTTCTGTCCAAAGTCTTCTACGTTCACTGCAGGGCGACAGAACGAAAAATCGTTAAAACGTCCTGTGGTGACGGGCTCGCCCGTTGTAGTTGACACCGCAAGTTGTCCTAACCACTTGAGCCTTCGGATTTTCAGGAAGCTCATAACACGCACATTATCAAACAGTGTTTGTTCCTCTTCTCCTGACAAGATGCTCTTACACAACATTCAAAATCCTGTTCGGGATTTCAGGGTCAAAGAGATCTAGTGCGTTATCAGCTTGTTGAGGGGTTGAAAAAGGGTGTATAAATTTTAAACGTATTTTTGTTTTTTCCAGGTTGGCAGCTGCAGCAGCGGCGGCTGGTGAACTCCAATACCTTGCCTCCCTTCATCCAGCCTACAGACCTACACCGCCATACGATCATCCCCTGTATGGAGCTGCCAACACCTTGCGAGGTACGTACAAATACGGTATTTCTTACTATAAACAAAAATCTTGATTCCTTTTATCAAGCAAAACTTGGTTATCTAATGATAATCAATCAAATAAATAAAAAGGTTTGTTCGCGAAAATGTAACTACATCGCAATGTACAGTCGATCGATTAAAGTGCATACAGTCCAAATCTAACGTATCACTAATAAAAGGGGTGCTTTTATTAGTGATACGTTTTGTAAAAACTCCACAAGTTTTTTTTTCTGTGGGTAAATCAGTACAACGTAGTAAGCAACTATTGATATTTTTTTTTCGAAAAAAACAAAAGATAAATATTTTTTTGTTTTTTTTTTGTTTTTTTTTCAATTTAAAGTTTTGAAGAAGTTGACTGTTAAATAAAGGTTTGAGAAGCGCTTGAGCGCGCTGCGCCATCTAGCGGTAGACAATAAGTCGTAAATAAATAAAAGTCGTAATAAAACAATATCAGCGACATTTTACCAACTGCTAGATAGCGCATCGTGATCATAGCTTTTCATAATATTAAAAAAAAAAAAAAAAATATATATTTTTTTTCAAAAAAAAAAATAATATACCTATATTTTTCAGTTTTTTCCAGAATTTTTATTAAAAGTTGCTTACTTCGTTGTACTAATTCACCCACAAAGAAAAAGCCCGTGCAGTAATAACACCCTGTTCCAGAAGGCGATGTAAAGCCGGAAAGGTGTGATCAAGTCAAACTAGTTGTCAGAAAAATATAAGTTACATATTTTTAAAATTATAGGCAAAAAAAACGAGAAAATCTATTTTCAGTACAGTCAGTAAAATTGGACTAAGTAATAATTTTGAATCCTAGGTTGGAGAAAAAGTGATATTTTCTTCAAAGCTGGAGCAGTTGGCTTTAAATTTCAAGCAACAATTTACAGAAGCACTACATTCAGGATTACATAATAAAAATAAACTTGAAAAAATATAACAGTAGTAATAACAATAATGATGATAATAATATAAAGCTTTATTCGTTCGAAAGGGCGAGCTAAAACACCATCACAGGATGTTGATTTATTTTTTTTTTGTCTTTAATTTTAAAAAGAAATCATTTTTTAAATATTTTTCTGATAACTAGTACCTATGATTTTGCACCCGTTTCCGGCTTGACGTCAACTTCTGGGACATCCTGTATATTCATATATAGATCAGTAGCGTTCGTGTGAACAGGCTCGGACGCTATTATACGAAATAAGCCTGTGGTTAGGCTTGTTTGTCTCGTGGGATTTCATCTTTCTATTGCGGTTACGAAGGTTGCGATTATTAAGTTTGCTTTAGTGCTCGTTTATAAAACAGATCTCTATTTATTAGAAGTATCCAATGCCATCTAGGTATTGAATAGACGTGTCCTAGAGGAAGAAAAAAATATCACAGAAGATATAAATTTTCTAGGATTAAGAATTGACAGTAAATTACAATGGAATGCGCACATCCAACAATTAGCTAGTAAGCTATGTAGCTCGATATACTCTATTAAAAAAATCAGAAGACTTTGTGGTTTTGCGGCAGCTAAATCAGTATACTTTGCGTATTTTTACTCATTAATGACTTATGGACTACTATTTTGGGGAAATGCTGCAACCAGTAAAAGAATCTTTCTTTTGCAAAAGAGAGCGCTGCGCAGCATGTATCAGGTAACGACTAGGACCTCATGCAAAGAATATTTCATCAAGGCAAAGGTAATGACTATGTATTCGGCGTTCATATACCAGTGTTTAATGTATGCTAGACAGCACCTATCAGAAACACCAATTAATTAATGTAGACATTCACTCGCATCATACCCGCGGTAGCTCCCTTTTATGCGTACCCCGAATACGACTGGCAAAAGTACAGAAAAGCTACTTGTACCTTAGCATTTAATTCTATAATCTACTCCCTACAAAATTTAAACAGCTGGAGGACATAAAATTAAAAAAAAACATCAAGGAGATGCTGATAGGCCACCCTTTCTATAATCTGGCCGAATTTGAGGGCCATGATTTTTCAAATATTGTACCCATTTAAATTACTTAAAAAGTAGAGCCTTATTATTTTATATGGTCTTATATCTGTTATTTTAACGTAGATTTAATTTGATTATTTAACATTTTACTGACAATTTGAATATTACGATAAATAATATGTATCTTTTCGAATTCAACTTTAAATATTAGGCTTCTATTTTGATTATTTGTATTTACAGTTTGACAATCTAGTAGTTAATTCTTGACTACCTATGTATGTTCAGTAAAGAGTAGTAGCGAAACTTACTACATAACCTAATTATTTTGACACGTCCAAGATCGGTCTTTAGCCGATAATTGGACACGACGAAAATGTAAATGTAAAATGTAAAGAGGTAAACTAAAATGGTGACCGGTATACGAACGCAAAAGTCGGTAAACGCCACTTTAAATTATGTATTTTGTCCTATGTTGGTAGGTTGTAAAATGTAAATCCAACTCTATTTGTTGACTGAACTCAGGCGATGTGCTAATTAAGCTTATATTTTCTACCGCACGTGCGTTTCTGAGGTCAACGCTGCTTTGGCAACATACGTTTATATCTCCCCGGGTAGTTTGCCGGTTGCACAGATGCACAGCCGCACAAAGAGAGGTGTGGACTACAAGGGGCGAACCCGTCATCCCAGGCTGGTATAACGATATGTGATCGTTCTTACAGCCGTGGGATGAACGTAGAAGATTTAGAGACGAGACAATCTACTGCCCTACTCCGCCAACAAGCCCGTTAGAAGCCAACGCCTTACGACGAGGCACCGGGAAAGGTATCCAGCGGGCAGCCTCGCTCCCCAACCACCACTTTTGGAAGGATATCTCCGTCTGGAGTTAACCTTCAGGATACCTACATCCTCCCGACTAGTTACGGGTCCGTAACCAGTCGGGAGGATTACGCGGCCTCTACCTGCTGTATTACAGCGGTAATTCAATTTGAATTTATAGCGGACCTGGGCGTCCTTCGCCTGTAGTGCCACACGGGATCGGGTGGTTCAAGGTCAGAATGCCGTGAAATCAATTTAAAATATTTTAAACTATTTCAATAAAATATTTATGGAATTAATAAAAATATAAAATGTAATACATTATGTTTAATTATTATACAGTATGTTTTAACATTACGGACCGGTAGCTACCGTCACGCCAACACCGTTTCGCGTCATGTTAATTCATACGTATGGACCACAGTCTGAGCTATGCACGTAATCCTTGTTGAAACATGCGTATTTCCGTGCGTTACCTCGTTATATCTTTCTCAGTATACTTTTCTGGGGTTACGGGTTCGCTGTATCTGAAAACTCCAAAGTGGCCATCAGACCCAAGTCGCACGGACCATCGATATATGAGCCCTAGGTGGGACTTTCGCGCTAGAAAATGACCACTTTATAATCACTACTGAAAGCCGGCCAGTATACCGTACAGTAGCTTCTCTTAGAACAAAATAGAAATCAAAGCGAATACGTTACGAGTCGTAAGGGCTCGGATGGTCGCCAGATGTTTCGCTACTCGGCCTACACAGATATCCGAACGCTTGAAAACGTGGGCAGCCTTTACCTGCCCGTAATGCGTACCGTTCGCGTTCGTCGTGACGAACCCTTCTGCCCACATTGCTCGCACCTTCTTCCCGTTCAGCCTTGTAGCTCGAGAGTAAAGCTACTGGGTGGTATACTGTGGTAGTATTTGTTTGGTTGTGCCGATCGTTTCCGGTGGGAGCGTTCTCGCGAAGAATATTGGCGTGCTGTTCTCTCGCATGCTGAGGGTTACATTGAGGGTTACTTACAGAAAACATCCCCGCCATGACTCTGACCTGCTGTTCAGCGAAGCAAGTGTTTTGGATATTCGTCAGTTGTTCGTGAAATAGTGCCTAATACATTTTTACAAGACTTTAGAGAAACGTTCCCGAAGCCAGCAGCAAAGACCAACTAGAATGGCTGAAGGGACGAACTATGTAATTCCTCACTTACATACAACCTTTGCTCAAAGACAGTTGTATTTCATCGCCCCAATTTTTTTTAATACTTCAGAAGAGTCAGTAAAAAATGTTCAAAATATACACCAATTTAAGATAAAAGAAAAAAATGGCTCCTTTACGAAGTAGGTCGTGCAAAGACTGAAAAAGAATTGCTTGATACAATAATTTAAAATATTTGTGTATGTAGATGTATGTGTGTGTGTGTGTGTTTGTTATTATATATGTATGTATGTATGTTTGTATGTGTATATGTGTATATATGTATGTAACTAACCCTTTATCATATATATTTGTGTTAATATGTGTACTATTTTATGCCAGTATCTTAGTGTTAGTATTGAAAGTAGTCTATTAGTCAGTACTACTCAAACGTCAGTACTACTCAAAAAACAAAGGCTATATATTTCGTATGCCCAGATACAGGCTGTTCGGTCTAGTTGGGCATTCGTCTAGAATGATCGTATGGGTTGTTTTCATTTTCTCATTGTTTATATAAATAGTTACAAATCATATCTGTACGATCTCACTGTTAACTCTCTACCGGGAGCTAATGGGCCCTTGCTGAGTTGGCCACGAAGACCCATTCTGTTCAGGGTCGGTCACACTCACGGGTCAACACCCATCCGATGGCCTCCACGCATGGGGTGCGAGCCTGGGTAGGACACTGGGTCAACCAGTCTCCCCTGGGAATCAATCCTCTGGCGCTCCTGGACGGTCTGCGCACCGAGCGGCCCAAGCCAATCGATTGTGCTCTCCGACTAACAGTTAGAGTTTCAAGGCGATAGGTGAGGGCAGCAAACCCCGCCCACCGCCCGGGCAGTTATAACGACGAGGGTCGTCTTGTCTGCCCGGGATGTCGTGCTACGACAACCCTGCGCGTACCAGAAGGGTAGAACGCGTAGGGGGTGAAATAGGGTAAACCACCCCCCCCGTACCGCCCCGAGAACCCATTTATTTATAATAATAAAAGAATTTACAAAGAAAAAAATTTACAATATAATACTAAATTTACCATATTCACAAAATAAAATAATAAAACAACAAATAACAAATTTAGGGCCGGTAAGCGGGGTAGAGGACGCTCCAGAAACGATGATGGTGGAGGCGCACGGTCAGTGGGCAGGTCTCGGAGCAGCCACGGGGGGGAGGAATCCCTGGATCCTGCAAAGAACGAAACGCCCTTCGGGGCGGCAAAGAGACGGACACAAAGACGGGCACTTCGGGCTGGAAGTAGCCGCCGAATCACGCCACCAAGGAAGAGGGTACCCCCTGGGGGGTATCCCGAGGCCTCATGCTTTCCCAAGAAGCCACCCAGTACTCCACAAACTCGCCAAACGACTGGAAGCAGCTCCTACAACTGACCAGATCCGGGTACCAAATCGGAGAGCGCCCAACGCACGCGCCCACTGCATCCATCAATTTCTCCCGTGCAGCCGCTAGAATTGGGCAAGACCAAATTACGTGTTCCGCAGTTTGGCGACCATACCCACAGGCGCATCGGGGGTCATCGGCAAGTCCAAAGTCAAATAGTTTGGCTCTGAACTCTCCGTGGCCCCCAACCAGCTGCGTGGTATGGTGGTCGAACCGCAGAAACGAATTTGCCATCCGCACTGCGACGGACGGGAAAAAGCAATGGGTGAGGCGGCCCGTACCCCCGGCGTCCCATCTAGCCTGCCAGACACGCAAGGACTCCACCCGAATCAGGCGGGCAAACTCACCAGCTCGGTGCGCCACCGGGTCGATCGACAGGCCATGAAGGACTACCGGCTCGCCCCGGCGGTACCGCGACAACGCTGCACGCTCCAGAATCTCCAGGTCAATCGGCAGAACGCCAGCGATGACGGGTAACGCAAGAGTGGACGTCGTTCTGTACGCCCCGGTCAGGGCCACGAGAGGGATGCGCTGTCCGCGCAGCAGCGCGACACGCGTCGCCTCAGGAACAGCAGACTCCGTCCAGGCGCGTGCGGCATAAGTCGCACGCGGGACGAAGACGCCCTTATAGATAGTCATGACCGCCGGGAAACGAATTCCCCAGTCGGCCCGACTCACTCCGCGGAGCGCAAAGAATAGATCCCGGGATTTTTCGGCTGTAATCTTTGCGTGCGAAAGAAAGGAAAGGGAAGCCGTAAGCGTCACCCCCAGGTATCGAACGGTGGCCGGGAAGGATACCGGGCGACCGTTCATCCTGATGACAGGGTTCCGCTTAAGATGTCCCTTCAGGAGAAGCGCCTGAGTTTTCGTCGGAGAGAAGGTGAGTCTGTTTCGCTGACCCCATCCGAGGATCAGGTCCAGCGAGTCAGCCACCCTTCTCTCGACCTCTGCGCGACTCCTGCCGCCCACCAGGAGAAGAGCGTCGTCTGCATAAGCGCTGACGGTGCACCCCTCCGGGTAAGGTAGACCGAGGAAATCATCAAAGAGAATGTTCCAAAGGCTAGGACCCAACACTGACCCCTGTGGACAGCCCATGGTCGGGGTTTTGGTGACGCTGGTCGGGCCGTACCTCAGAGTGACAGATCTGTCTGAAAAGTAGCTCCTCACTACTTTCAACAAATTGTTCGGGCACAGGCGGGCGCGAAGCTTGCATATAAGCATCGGCCACCACGCGTTGTCGAATGCACCGGAGATATCCAAAAATACGCCTACCACGTAGCGGCCGTCGTAGTTGCGGACCCAGTTTTTCGCAAACAGGATGGCGTCCTTCGTGCTTTTCCCTCGGGTAAAGCCAAACTGACGCTCGTTCTGGGGAGACAGAGTCCTCTCCAGCCGTTCGCGCACAAGCACTTCGAGCACCTTACCCATTATGGGAAGGAGCGTGATGGGCCTGTACGCTTTCGGATCCGAGCGCGGCTTGTCGTTACCTTTGGGAATCACCCGCAACAGGCCAGCCTTCCAGCATAATGGGAAATGACCGTCCCTAATGCATTTCTGCATCAGGACAGTCACCTCCCATCTTGCGAATTCCGACTAACAATCGGGGGAGTCTGGGAACTGTATTGTTTCCTATAGAGCGGGGGTAGTTGTCTACCTTACGGCGACTGCTCTTGAAATGACTATTGGCCATCCGATCCCGGTTCAGAGTCGGGCAAAGGACGCCTTGGTCCGCGACAGATTCGGTGCACTCCGTTTCACCGCTTCGTAAGGGAGAGGACCGCGCAAGCGACCTCGAACTCGGAACCAATCGAGAGACCGGAGAAATCTGGTCACAATTGGAAGTGAGGGCGCGAGTATCTCGAGCCCGCCGGGTTTATTCCTGGCTCACTCGCGGTAAGGCGTTGGGCTCTCACGGGTTGTGACGTAGCTGGACGTAAGATTGTACTGTCCAAAGTCTTCTACGTTCACTGCAGGGCGACAGAACGACTAATCGTTAAAACGTCCTGTGGTGACGGGCTCGCCCGTTGTAGTCGACACCGGAAGATGTTAACTCTCTACCAAAATGTAACAAATAAATAAATAAAATACTGTTCAATTTATTGCTCTCTCTCTCTCTCTGTCACATATTTTACGAGCACAGGGTATAGAGCCAACTTTTTTTTGTATCTGAGGGCATATCTAGGGCTCTTATATCGACGGCACGGACACGTTGCATGAATGCATGGACATGCAGACAAGTCGCATGGAGCCGCTCCGCCCGCTAGTGACTCAGTATGGGAAAAACGAAATACAAGCTGTCCTGAATTGAAAGGCCGGTTCTCGCACCGCCGCGGTTCAATTTAATCCGTAGCCGATTTAACCAAATGGACCGTGAGTCGGTTTACTTAACCGTGATTAAACCAGTTTAAGTTACTAACCGGCCCTCCCCCCTCCGTTCGATCTCTTACCGCGGCGATCGTGTTGCGGTTAAAAGTTAACTGTAGCGTAAAAAGTCCTTTTTAACCCTGCCGCGGTAGAATCGGTATCAGGAGCACACGCGATATAAGGGTATATCAAAAAGCCAGCTTGTCTCATTCGAGGATCCTTGCTCTGGTCTTTTGTTTCTCTCTTACACCCAAATCTATATATAATATAGTCGATTGCTTGGGCATTCTTTAACCAGGCATTGCTCAAGCACTGGCTAATGCTCAAGCATCAATTGTGTTCTATAGTCATCTTCCCTAAGCAATGCTCAAGCAACTAGGGTTGTCGACTACAGCGGGCGAGCCCGTCACCTCAGGAAGTTTTAACGATTAGTCGTTCTATCTCCCTGGAGTGAGCGAAGAAGACTTGAGGACAAAACAGTCCACCGTCTAGCTACGCCACAAGCCCGTAAGAGGCCAACGCCTTAACCGCGAAATAGCCAGGAGTGTTACCCGGCGGGCTTACACTCACGCCCTTACTTCCAATTGTGACCAGATTCTCCAGTCTCTCGATTGGTTACGAGTTCGAGGTCGCTTGCGCGGTCCTCTCCCTTACGAAGCGGTGAAACGGTGTTTACCGAATCTATCGCGGACCACAGCGTCCTTTGTCCGGCTGTCCACCCAGGATCGGATAGCCGATGGCCGTTTCAAGAGTAGTCGCTGTAAGGTCCGCAACCACCCCCGCTCTATAGGAAACAGTACTGCTTCCAGACTCCCCCGAATGTTAGTCAGAGTGCACAGTCAAGCAATGCTCAAGCAGTCGGGATTCTTTCCGTTTCTTCTGGAAATATACGTAAAAGTATTGGCCACAAAACGAATTAGGGCGACATGAGACCTCAGAAAATATCGGAAATGGGCGGACACGCGAAGAAATAGGCGGGATCAATTTTGTAGGGTTCGACCAATAGAAATTCAGCGTTGGCGAAGCGTCAGGCACAGATTTTACGTCCGCTCGCGCCGGCGTCGCATAGTAAACTTTCGATCGCAGCGCTAGCACAGAATAACTGTCTTTGCGCAATGGTGGTATAAAGGTGGTAATGGTAAAGCATATTTAGGGTAACTCTTAGAGCGCTCTCACGTTTTAATTAATTGTAATTAATTTAGGGCCTAAATAAAAAATGTGGCGATGCGCGTTTATGAGGTGGTTTTCTACATCTTCCACGGACCTAAGATTTTCGCTATTCAAACTGTTATGCAAAGACCGGAACAGTTATTGTATCCACTTCTCATCGCCGTCTCATTAGATCCAAAAACGGTTTAGTTTCGTTTCGTGCAATTAGAGAAATGGCCACATCCATTCGTTTTAGCTATATCATTTTACATGCGATTTAGCTTTTTTAAATGACGAAAAACGGTCGAATTGTCAATATTCAATCTCTCAGCAGTGCCATCAGTTGTAATCCTTAAATTTTCTTCCACTATCAAACACACAACGTCGTCATCAATACCAGAAGGTCGTCCAGAGCCAGGCTGATCTTCCAAGTTAAATCATTATTTCGGAATATGCCAAACCACTTTTTAACGGTTCGGAAAGCATCAAGCAATATGGTCCAAATAAACCAGTCACAACCCTTGCGCCATTACGAAATTCGCGTAGAATTATATGCTTGAAATGCACAATGTTAAAAGATTGGTCCTTCGAGTAGCGGCATGATTTCATGGCAGACCGCGGCAATTTATTGAAATATCTTGCAATATCTCCGCCTTCGACAAAAAGTACTATAACTATTGAACTACTATAGCAATCGTAAAAATAATAACTGTGCAATGATCACATTTAAATTTCCTATATAGAATATTGAAATCTCATTTTGTAAAACAATTAGATAATTATGAATAAATATGCGAAAGTCGACATTTGAAAAAAACTCGGCATTTCTAACTTGTCTTACGGAAAAATACGGAACCCTATTTAGAAATTGTAAATACTATCGTAATCTTTATTAGATTCTCTATCAAATGTTATATTTCGTTTTGCTTATTTACATACAAAAATATTTAGATATTAGCTCATAAAAACCAATAATATTTTTGATGATTTATCGAAAAAAAAAAATGATGATGTTTGACAATGGAATTTTACCAGAAATATCCGCTAAATGACGCGAGAAATTATTCTAACGGCCGTCTATGTATCAATGGTAATAATGAGATATTTGGTATGGATTTTAAGATGCGTTTGAATTAGAAAATAATATTACTGTGGGCTCCGGGAGCAAGCCACCAATATTGGTCGTTACGTAGTCAACGGTGTTCTGATGTGCAATCAAATTTGGTCGTTACGTCGCTGAAGGGTTCTGCAAATTAAACCTAATATAATTATTATCTCTGCCTCTTCAAAAATATACTACCTGGGAGGTATCACAAATTACACAGAATACTTTTCTTTTACGCACAGGTTTTTTATTCTTCTTGGGTAAATATATCCTGTTATCCCATTTATGGGTTAAACAAAATGTTCATTCTCTATCACACATTGCCACTTTCACTCGAAAAGCAAGCAAATGAATAGTGATGTAATCAGAACGCTTCATCTGATCATTTGTATATGAAATATCGACATTCTGGACTCTTGCTCTTGCACGTATGTAATACTAGTTGAAAATGGATAAACACGAATACGTTTTGTCGATAGCATTAATAAAATAATAGTTTAAAAACAAAAAAAACACGCTTTTTAAAGTGCTATACTAAAAAGGAAATAATAGACAAAATTTAAACAAAAAAAACCGACTCGACCTATAATTAGAACGGGCTATCATAATTGAATGCGTATACAAAATTTCGTGTATGTGCTGTTGACCGTTGAGGAGTTTCCTCGTTGGAAGCCAACCCTGGGTGCCGCAGTCCTGTCTTGGTGAAACTTGAAACGGGCTGTTGTAATTGAAAGCATATACAAATTTTCGAGTACCCTCGTCGAGAGCCAACCCTGGGTGCAGCTGCCATGCCATGGTGAAACTTAGAACGGGCTATCATAACTGAATGAGTATACAAAATTCCGTGCCTGTGCTGTTGACTGTTAAAAGGAGTCCTCTTGTCGGGAGCCAACCCAGGGTGTAGAATCAGGTCATGCTTACCATTAGAAAATGAATTGTCATCGGAATTGAACCAGCATGTAAATTTTTAACGTCATATGATAATAAAATATATAATATTATAAAGAGGTAATGTTTGTGACGTTGTAGGAAGTAATCTCTGGATCTACTGAACCGATTTTGAAAATTCTTTTACCAGTAGAAAGCCACGTTATTTGTGAGTGTCATAGGCTGTATATTAATCCGAAAAATGAAAAGACTTTTTCGTGGTAGTCGGATTTACAAAGTAAGTCGGAAAAAACGGTCGAACGAAAACGTTTCTAACTAACGCTGCCTTAACGATGAGAGATATATGATTAAGTTCTAAAGAAAAGTTGTAGAGCTTGATAATGCCTACAAAAAAGTCAGCGACAGCATATGTCTAACTTTTATATTTAAGTAACAAAAAGTAGTATTTTATATTAAAAATATAATTTAAATCGTTAGGTCATGTTTATTGGTCATATTATCAACAATTATGAATTATTATCAAAATAAGTAAATGTATCGTCCCAGGCGTTTAAAACAAAAGACTTTTCCCTTTTACTGCATATAATTTCACTTTTACAGCATAAATGGTTAAAGAGATAAGACACTCACAAATAAGACACTCACAAGAAGACACTCACAAATAACGGTAATATAGTCAAATTGGCATGCAAATACAAACATACATATGCAGTAAAAATATAACCCTTCTTTTGGCAGTCAGGAATTAAATCATAGCACTCAGTACTAACCAAACCACACTCATAATTTCAACACAAGTAAAAAGTTTTACCGCCCAACGAAGTGGGCACGGGTCAGCTAGTATGATAATATTTGAGGAGTTTCCTCAATTACTCGTGGATCCTATCATCAGAATAGGATTTTGTTAAAAATAGGACTAATCTGGAAGATTGAATCAGAGTTCTGAGGTAACAAACATTTGCAGGTACCACCAAACGTTCTGATGTAACAACAGAAATGACGGTAATATCTCTGCTATCTCTGCTAATCTGCTTGCTCCGGTAATAGCGAGCGTAATTTTACATTTACATTTGCATTTTCGTCGTGTCCAATTGACGGCTAAAGACCACTCTTGGACGAGTCAAAATAATTGGGTTAGGTAGTAAGTCTCGTTACTACTCTTTACTGAACATACATAGGTAGTCAAGAATTAACTACTAGATTGTCAAACTATAAATATAAATATTCAAAAGAGAAGCCTAATATTTGAAGTAGTTAGTAATTCGAAAAGATACGTAGTAAAATTATTCATCGTAATATTCAAATTGTCAGTAAAATGTTAAATAATCAAATTAAATCTACGTTATGCATTTTAAACTAAAAGATTAATAAATTTTGCCTGAAACAAAAAGATAATAATTAAGATATTAATTTTTACATGCGTAATTTGTAGATGAATTTAAAAAATACCTAAAAGTTATTAATTTTATAATATTTCAAGGATTAAGAGAAAAAAAAATGTTTTTCGCCTTAAAATTTTGTGGTTAACTAGTTAAAAAATATATAATAAGATTTATTTTTATTTTTTTTAGTTCATGTAGAAGATACTTTTATAATATTTATTTTTTTTGTGGAACAACTCGATCCGTCAAACAGTTTTTTTTAGCACCGGCGCAGAACTGAAAAATATGGTTTTGAGAAAAGCGCGTTTAAAGTTTTTTTTAAAGAAAAGTAGTAAGTTTTTTTACACTTACAGCTATCTAAGATTATCAGCTATTTCAGAAGGAAAAGATTCATGACTAGATTTCAACTCGACATACAAAAAAAAATGAAAAACGAGTTTTTTTTTGGCCGCTAAACCTGGCTCCTCCCTTAATGAAGTCTGTTTACGTGGACGCCCATTTACATCTCGTGCACCCCTATTTTTTCTTCGCTGACATGGACCCCTGCAACTCGAAATTGACCCCTGGGGGTCCATATAGAACATCATCATCATCATCATCATCATTTATTCATTCCATAAAAGCATTTCACAATACTGAGGAACATGTCAAATTTTACAATAATGTTTTACCGGATGATAAAACCGCTTTGATTAATTAAAAGGAAAAAAAAAATAATTGTAATCACAGGTGATTACTTAAAAATAGTCAAATTTACAAAATAATCAATAATCAAACAATAAATAATAATCAATACAAATGAAAAAGAAAAAGAAAAATTCTGAGACATGCGTAATTAAAAACAATGTCAATAAAATCTAAAACTTAGTGCGAAAGTATAGTCGTAATATGGTTATTTATAATCAAGCAATTGTGGACGCAATATCATAAAAGTCGTCCAGTTTGTAAAGGGCATGTTTGACTAACTGATTTTTCAAGCAGATTTTATAAGCTCCATCTCAAGTCTTCTCGTCGATGACGGCAAAGCATTGAACAATTTAAAACTAATATATAAAAATGTTTTTTGATATTTAGTCAAGCGTACTTTAGGCAATAACACATTGTTTTTATGTCGCGTATTATGGCTATGTCGAGTGGAGTGAAACTCGCAATTTAAAAGATTCTCTTTGGCGTATAAAAGGCACTGATATATGTACATGGACGACATGGTAAGGATACCAGCTTTAATAAAAAAAGGGGCGCAATGTGTTTCACTGCTTATACCAAAAATTGTCCTAACGGCTTGCTTTTGTAGCACAAAAACGCGATGGATATCGGTTGCATTACCCCATAGTAGTATCGCATAAGACATCTTTGTATGGAAGCAGGAGTGATACACACTGATCGCTGCATGTTCGCCAGCCAGAAATTTCACCTTTCTTATATAGCATAGACTGCCGACGACAAAGTTGCACACAAATTATTGATATGTTGATTCCAGTTTAAATTTTCATCTAAAGTGATGCCTAAGAATTTAGTATTTCTGTCAATATTAATATTTTCTGATTCTATTTTAATCGTAATATTTTCGTCACTCTTTCTAGTAGTTGAAAATTTCATCGCTAACGTTTTTGATGGGTTTATGAAAAGGTGATTTTTTCAAATGAAGTGTTGCTCACCAGACGCTGCTCGTTTATCAGCTTTTCCAAACCTGGGTTTTTTTATATTCAAAAAAGAAGCTGGGAAACACTTTGGGAAACACTGTTCTAGAATAATAATTAACGTTTTGGAATTACCTATAAGGTTAATTATGTTTTGGTAAACAAACAAATAGTAGGTATGGTTGGAAGAGATTGCCGCGTGACAATAACCCGCCCATTGTGAAATTTCACAAGTAATAGAAACAAATAAAAAGCCTTTCTATTTAGTTCGCCAATTCACCGTCCGAAACCGCCATTCCAACTATTAACATTAACAAATAAACAACGACACCACTTAACTCGAACACGAATATCGTATAATTTACGACCCCCAATCGCAGCATTCGAGTTATCTTGATTGCTTCATTCTAGAGTTTTCTTGCTTAGTTCGTGCAATAAACTACAAAAATATCCGAGTTAATAGAAAATCCAGTTTTTTTAAAGCTACAAAGCCATAAATAATATCGCTTGATCGGAAATCAACGCGTGGTTTAAGATTGGTTAATTAATAATATTTCTCAAATTGAAAAGTTCATTGGTGTCGTATTTTAAAATGTCATCTTTTTAAGATTTTTATTATATGTTTTTGAACTGGGAGTTCTTGTCGGTTTCTAGTATGACAGTTTTTTAGGGTTCCGTGCCAAAGTATAAAAACGGAACACTATTGTGTAATATAGAAAGTAAGTAAGAAAGTAAGGTGTTAGATATACGCCAGCTGTTTGTGAAACAGTCACTCATGTCTTTCCATCGAACCTCAGATAAAAGACTACGAAGCCAGCAACACCGAACTACAAGAGCATCTGCAGGTCTAAATTATGCCGTTCCCCGAGTTAATTCTTCATTTGCTTAAAGACAATTCAACTATATAGCACCGAAAATATTCAACCGTCTTGATGACAAAATAAAGGAAATAGAAAATACCCCTTTTTCAAAAAAAATTTTTAAAACTGGCGTCTTTTGACGAAATAGGTCGTTCAGGACAGAGAACGAACTTCTGCAAGTCATAACTTAAAAAAAATAATATTTCTGCATAACTTTACTATTATGCTATATTAAATAAAATAAAATACAAACGGAGCTGCCATGGAATTCACCGACCGAAGTCGGGCCCATCATATAGTGTTATTACACTTCTGGGGGATGAGCAGTGGATTCCGGACTAACGACCAGCTGTGGTAGGTTTAGGACAGCTGTCTTGCCACATGTGAGCGTTCACCTTACCACCCATTCACTCCCCCTTCGAAGCCATAGAATTTGAGATGCGGAAATCGCGGTTTTAGATATTTTTTCCAAGAAGGAGTTGATTATTTTCCTGGAGAGACCAAGATCTTTAAAAAGGTGAAACAGAGATTTAGCTGGCAGGCCACGAGCGCCAACTTCCACCGCGTGAAGGTGAACAGTGAAGCCGTTCCTGGTGACGGCATTTGCGAGATCATGGTATTTATTTAATTTGTACTCGTGATCTTTTGGGATATTTGATTCCCACGGAACAGTTAATTCTACGATAAGGGCCATCTTCCGATATAATATATTAAACAAAATGTAATATATTGTAATATAATGCAAAAGAATAATGCTATAATATATCTAGATCGTTATATTTATATATTTGTGTGTGTATGTATATGTATGTGTGTATGTGTATATGTATCTATATGAGTACCTACGTCAATTAGGCTTCTCGACCTAAGTCAGAAAATGAGTCGTATGCCCAGATACAGGCTATATTTGGCCTAGTTGGGTATGCGCTGAGCATGGTCATGTGAATGTCGGCCGTTGTTTCTTCGCACCATTACTTGGTATGACCATTTTTATTTGTTTTATAAGTATGTTTGAAATAAATTAATAAAATAAATAAATAAATAAATAGATCGAGACACGTAGGGGAAGGGGGACTAAAGCGGGCATAGTGCCTTAGGCGGGCACCCTCGTGCAATAGTCATTAAAAAATGGCGTGCTCTCCTACCGCGTGGGTAAACCCCGCGCCCCTCTCACCTTGCTGCAATAATTCTGTTTTCGCCTGCGAGTACGAGTTTGGAATTTGTGCAAAAAATATATTTTTATCAGATTTTTTAACAAAATTGCTAGGTATTTTACTTGTGTTTAATTTATTTTTGTGTATGTCATGTTATTATTCTAATCGTTCGTTATCGAGTGTTTATCTGGTCGTGATTTGGTTGTATCTATGTATATACTTTTTCTTGTCTTGTATCTGTCTTGTAAGTAGGTACTTGTATGTACTTACTTGGTAACTGGACAGCTAACGTACCTTATGACACCCTGGATAACATAACGATTTTAAAAATACCACACACTTTTATTGGTTCAAGCGTTCAGAAGCAATGGTGGAATAAAGAAAAGGAAAACATACATAGATGAACCCTGCACACATTACACTACTTTTTTGTTGGGCAGTCGTGTAAAACAGAGATTCAGTTAATTTTATAAGATCAGCCCCCAAATAAGAGAAAGTTATATTGGATTAACCGAAAAACGGTTATATATTTTTATCTCGAAACGACTGAAATGTCAATCTGCTCGTATCTCAGCAATTACGGGTCCGATTTTAATGATAATTACACCGGTGGATTGGTGAGAGAAGGGACTTTACGAATGCAGTGAACCTGCCGTTTTGCAACGTGTGTGCATTATACTTTTATGTCCGCCATTTTGGTACGAAACGAGGGCACTTTACGATCCCTGAGTGGCTGAATTTATGGGCCCGTTTTCTGAGAACCTGCTTTCGAAGCATCTGCATTCTGAGAGGATGGCAAGCGTCGCGAAACTTGTTGGGACAGCGCTGGTTGATGAGTGTTTGCAGCTGTGAATCGTCTATATTAGAATTCTGTAGAAAACTTGACGTGCTAGATTTGATATTCAAATTTGATTTCTCCTATTACCAACTTCTGAAGTTGGTAATAGCCTCTGGAGGCACAGTATACTAAACAGTAGCTTTACTCTTGAGCTGCAGGGTTTTGCGGGAAGAGGGTGCGAGGAATGTGGACAAATAGAGCTGTCAACTACAACGGGCGAACCCGTCACCTCAGGAAGTTTTAACGAAATGATCGTTCTATCTCCCGTGAAGTGAGCGCAGAAGACTTAGGACAAAAGCAGTATACCGTCAAGCTCCGCCACATGCCCGTAAAAGGCCAACGCCTTATCCGCGAGATAGCCAGGAATGTTACCCAGCTGGCGTACACCCACGCCCTTACTTCCAGTTGCGACCAGATTGCCCCGGTCTTTCGACTGGTTACGAGTTCGAGCGGTGAAATGGTGTCAACCGAATGTATCGCGGACCACGGCATCCTTTGCCCGGCTGCTCACCCGGAATCGGGTAGCCGATGGTCGTTTCAAGAGCAGTCGCCGTAGGGTCAGCAACCACCCCGCTCTATAGGAAACAGTACTGCTTTCAGACTTCCCCGACTGTTAGTCAGAATGCTGTTGGGAGCTAATGGGCCCATGATGAGGTGGCCACGATGACCCATGTGTTCAGGGTCGGTCATACTCACGGGTCAACACCCATCCGATGGCCTCCACGCATGGGGTGCGAGCCTGGGTAGGACACTGGGTCAACCAGTCTCCCCTGGGAATCAAACCTCTGGCGCTCCTGGACGGTCTGCGCACCGAGCGGCGCAAGCCAATCGATTGTGCTCTCCGACTAACAATCGGGGGAGTCTGGGAACTGTATTGTTTCCTATAGAGCGGGGGTGGTTGTCTACCTTACGGCGACTGCTCTGGAAATGACCATTGGCCATCCGACCCCGATTCAGAGTCGGGCAAAGGACGCCTTGGTCCGCGACAGATCCGGTTCACACCGTTTCAACGCTTCGTAAGGGAGAGGACCGCGCAAGCGACCTCGAACTCGGAACCAATCGAGAGACCGGAGAAATCTGGTCACAATTGGAAGCAAGGGCGCGAGAGTCGGCCCGCCAGGTAACTCTGGCTATCTCGCGGTAAGGCGTTGGCTTCTTGCGGGTTGTGACGTAGCTGGACGTTGGATTTGTTCTGTCCAAAGTCTTCTACGTTCACTGAAGGGCGATAGAACGAGAAAATCGTTAAAACGTCCTGTGGTGACGGGCTCGCCCGTTGTAGTTGACACCGCAAGTTGTTAGTCAGAATGCACTATCGGTTGGCTTACGCCGAACGGTGCGCAGACCGTCCAGGAGAGCCAAAAGATTGACTCCTAGGGGAAACTAGGAGTCCTACCCGGGGTCGCCCTTCATGCGTGGAGTGTTCACCTCCGTTGGGGATGGGTGTTGACCCGTGAGTGTGACCGACCCTGAACAAATGGGTCTTCGTGACCAACTCAGCAAGGGCCTATTATCTCCCCATTATCTTATGAATCGCCCATTAGCTTTGAAATGTGGACAGAGGGGTACGTCTCGACGAACGGCTTTGGTTAGCGTTACGCACAGGTAAAGGCTGGTGACTTTTTGAACGTTTGGGGCCAAGTAGCCGACATCTGGCGGCCATATCCGAGCCCTTACGATTAGGGACGTATTCGCTTCGATTTCAATTTTGTTCTAAGAAAAGCTACTGTCTGGTATACTGTGCTGGAGGTGAGCGGTGGACTCCGGACTAGCGACCAGCTATGGTAGGTTTAATACAGCTGCCTTGCCACAAGTGCGCATTGAACCTTACCACCCACTTTCTTCCCGTCGAAGCTATAGGATATGAAATGCGGAAATTCCTGTCGCTGCCTCTTGGATATAATAATTATAATTTAATGTCGGTATCCAAAGGCCGAATATTGACTAGTTACTAGACAATTGAATTCTGTCGATATGTGTATTTATATAATTGTTACCAAATCTTTTCCAATATCGAAAATACTTCAAAATGGTCAATAAAGTTATATTTGTCAACTATGATCAAAATAAAATCACGCCATTGCAGATGGAACACTTTGTTTTTTCGTTCCATCGGCACGGTGGCATAGTAGCTAGGTCACCTGACCTAACGTTGTAGGTTCGATTCCCGGCTGGTTTTTAATAAACTTCTTCTTCTTCCATATGCTTCGAAGAAAATAGACCAAGAAGTACTCACAGTGTATAAATCAGCTGTGGTAGGTCTAGGATAGTTGTTTGCCACAAGTGCGCGTACACCTTACCACCCATTTTCTTCCCCGTCGAAGCTATGGAATATGAGATGCGGAAATTAAAGTTATAGATATTTGTTTCTAGGAAGGAGTTGATTATTTTTCTGGAGAGACTAAGATGTTTAAGGAGATGTAACAGAGATCTGGTTAGGAGGCCAAGAGCACTAACGTCCACCGCGCGAAGGTGGACAGGGAAGACGTTCTGGGTGAAAGCATTTGCGAGATCATGGTATTTATTTAATTTGTACTCGGGTCTTTTGGGATGTCTAATTCCCATGGAACAGGTAATTGTACAATGGGCCATCTTCCGAAAAAGAGAGTAAATAATTATATCTTTACGAAAAGCTGTGCATCCGAGACTTTCAGGGAATTGATACTGCTTAGAAACCAAATCGATCTCCAGAATTCGATCTGAAGCTTTCTCGATTACTGAGAAAGATTTTGTAGTGAAATGTTTTTTGTCTTTAGATCTGTAAGACCCTTGTTGGCAGGAGCCACTGAGAATATAATTACCTCGCGAATATCATTAAGGACTTTGTCCTGGTGGTAAGTGTACCGTCCTTGAACCAATGCCACCCTGCAGCCAGCTTCGTAGGGGGAGAAAAGGGTGGTAAGGTGAACTTTCACATGTGGCAAGGCAGCCGTCCTAAACCTACCACAACCGGTCGTTAGTCCATAATCCATCGCTCACCGCCCAGAAATATAATAATAATATTATGATGGATGAATACCACGGCAGCTCAGTTTGTATCTATGGGGACGTTCAAGTATTATGTAACGCAATTTGGGGGGAAGGAGGGGTCGTGTAAAACGTTACGATGCATTACAGGGGCGGGAGGGGGGTTTGAACAACGCGTTACGTATCATTGTTTTTTTATTTTTTATTTTAGAGTTTATTAGTTTTAAAAAAAAACACAAAATAGGAGAATGCATGAGAAGAACAATGGTGGATGAACCAAAAATGTATGTAAGGACAGGGCCAAGTCAGGAATAGTAGTAATTAGTAGTAAAAGTTTATTAGGACAAATTTGAGCCCTTTTTACCATACAATAAACTTAAGCAAATGTTTATTACATTATTGAAAAAAAAAATAAAAATATTTATTTGCAGCTGTTGTTATAAAAAACAAATTAAAAAAAAAACAAGAACACACAGATTAAAAATTAAAACTGTAAATAGACAAAAACTATGAAATAAGCTACACACGCTGCAAATTAGGGGTATCCTCAGGATATCTCATCTTATCCTGGTTTTCAGGACACACCTATTAATTATTGGTACATATATGATTTTAAAATAAAATAACCAAATCAAATAAATCTTTAAATAAAAAATCCAAATAATCATAATCAAATAAATACACAAATCGAATAATCAAAATCAAAATATTGAACATCAAATGATATTAAAAGAAAATAACGTAATTACATAAATTTTTAAAATCTACATATAATAAATCAAAAATAATCAAAATCAAAATATTTAACATCAAATAATCACGTTACAAATTAATAAATAAACGAAGACAATAGTAATAATCCTATTAGCAAATAGTTATTTTAAAATAAAATCAAATTATGACATCTAAATATCTTCCTTTAATAATAAACTTTTAAAGTGGTCCTTAAATACTGCAATTGATTTCGATCGCAAAGCCATTCCCAACCGATTCCATACAACCGCAGAATAATACGAAAAGCTGCACTGGAAATGTGTAGTTTTGTGCTTGGGTGTTATATAGCAAGTTGTTCGCGTGCCCGTGTTGAATGGACATGTCGGTTACGGGACCACGTCATAATCGAGTAAAGATATCGCGGCTGTTTATTGCGTACTACCTTGAGTACAAGGGTCGCAAGATGGAGCTGCCTTCTTTTACTCATATTTAAGGCGACGTACTACTTAAAAAATAAACCGTATCTGAGTTTTTAAGCCCCGCCTACTTACCCCCTCCCCTCGCGACGGGGCAGGTGTTTATTATGTTGACTCATCTCGCAGCGATATTCACTCGCTATCGATGTCTGGACTAAACACACTAGGTATACACTATTGCAATGGGATTTATATTTTGGGATTATGCAAGTGTCATGTACCTACGCTGGTGAAGAAGGCTACGCTTTATCATCATCTAAACTTGAACATTATATTACTTTCCCGGCTGCCACTGGTAGGGAAGGTGTTGTGATCGTGCGGAAAAAAATGTTTAGATAACGATAGAGATGTCCATTTTGGGGTCCACCAAGATGATTAAGACCATTTTCAGAGAAATGTATGTCTGTTTGCCTGTATGTAATCTCTCACGATAACTGCCGAGCCGTTGAACCGATTGAGTTGAAATTTGGAACATAGGGATAGTATCACCCTGGAATGCGCCCATTAGATTTTGGCTGTCAACTGTTAAACCAAACTATCACTGTCAAAAATTGACAGAAGCCATATCTTACAGAATTTCATTTGCGATATGTCATTTGAAATCCCCTGAAAAACTGTATTAAGAAGAGTCACCTGTCACTAATTAATTTTCGACATTTTAAAATTATTTTAAATGGTGATAGATGACAATTGGAGAAATGCCGTTAACTGTTTTGGATACAGTTTTCCAAGGGCTTTTAAATGACATAAATCGCAATTCATGTTCCGTGAGATACAGCTTTAGTATTTTTTTGATAGTTGTAGTGACAGTTTTTGATAGTATTTTTTGGCAGAAAAAACATTTAGAATCGAATTAAAAAACAACATTGTGTATCGAACTATTTATTCGCGGTATAATAGTTCTTTGAGGAGGACATAACGACACCCATCGCCTTGTACATTATCATTAAAAAATTATTTAATTAAAAAGTAATATAATTTATTTTTAGATACTGTAAGCACATCATTGTAAACTTTAAAGAAATACACATCATTAAAAATAAATAATTATTAATTAAAATATAAAATCATTAAGACAAAAAATCATGAAGACATTTCTGGTTGGCAAAGTAGTCTGTTATTTCTGAGTAGATACATACATATTAAATGTAAAGAGACGAATAAATACATTTAAAATTGCGCAGTACATTTGAGACTTCCTTTTTGTAGCCTTGACAGTGTCGCTTTGTAGTGGTGCGCCGACTTTTGTAATTAAAATTCATCAAATGATAATACATTTTCAAAAGCCTGTTCATCATTATTAATTAGATCTGTACTCAGCACAGATTTGGAATATCGTGTACTTTTCGGTGGCTCTATATTGCTTGTGCTTTGCTTTGGAGTGTTATTGGCAAGTACATTCTCTGTGAGTTCTTTGCTCACTTTGTGATGGAATCACTGAAAACTAACTACCGCTTAAGCGTTGGACAAGGGAGAGGAACCGATTTCTTTCGTTTTATCGTGTCGTTTCTTTTATTTGCTTCTTTCAAAGTGTATTCAGGCTCCCTTAAATCCATATTCCTTCATACTCCTGGATCGATAATTTCAGGTAATACACAGTCCATATAAAAACAAACAAGTTTTTTCCATGACATTTGTCCAAATCAAATCATTCGTCTGTATATATTCGGTTTTGAGGAGATCGTTTTTACCAGACCAAAATGTAAATAGGCACACTTCCTTTCCAGTTATATGTATCGTTCCAGTTACAGTTTCTTTCCAGCACACTTTCTTTAAAGTTATCCACAATACCACAGATAGTTCATACCTTGTTGAAAACTTACGTTTTTTCGTTCCTCAGCGATTAATTCGCAATTCACGCACGTTTGAGGTATCTCGTGCCAATACCAACTACGGGAAACATTCCATCGCTTATGGGCTGATATGCACGTACGACTCTTGTTTCTCCACCATCGACATTTTCAACCTCAACCAACCGACGTTCGTTAAAGAATTATTCAAATCAATTGCACCTAACGAGCTTGTTAATACCTATAGTAATTAGTTATATACTTTCTATACAACAAAATAAAATTCGAAATTTAAATTCTAAGTGTCAACATATTTTAAAATTTTCTCCCCTCTAAATAATAATTAAATAATAAATTTTAGTGATTATAGTGCAATTCTATAGTCTGGATTAACTCGCGGTTAACACGGGACGCGTCCCGAAGGATCTGATCGGTCTGAGCTGTTCACTTTAAATATTCGACCAGCGTGTCTATGGAAAAGTCGACCATCGAAAACAAGGGAGCTGTAGTTACTGGCTGAAGGCAGATCGACTTTGCTGAATATACATCGGAGGACTTACTGAAGGTGGTGGTGGATTTGATTGACCAGCCACCTTTCGAAGACTATATGCAAAGACTCTCAGAAGGAGGTTACCGCAAGGTATAAGGACGATCAATTGTGCGCTGGCAGCTTAGAAGGATTACGAGACTCTTGTGGAGGCGATAGTGGTGGACCTCTGCAAGTGGCGATAGCTGACAACCAATGCCTTTTCAACATAATCACCGTTACCAGTATTGGAAAGAGCCCTTGCGGAAGTGCCAAGGGACCTGGCATATACACTGCCGTGAAGAGTCATGTGAAATAAATGGCGTTTTAGGAGTATGTCTACCGGCGAAAAATTGTCCAAAAACTGAGGGGGATTTGCCAAAAGGGAAACTATCACAATTTTGTATAATGTCGGAACAAGAGACTGTATGCTGTATTCAACACAGCCCCATGAGCAACAACACGAGATCATCAGAAAACCAGGATCAATCCAATAATGCATCTTCTATATCACCGCCTACTACAACAACTACCAATAAGTCACCGGTCATCTCTACAATAGCTCCAGAAAAAACTCAAACATCACCACAAGCCATAACTACCAATTTCATAAATGACAGTGTGAAAAACGAACTAAATCCGAAAAAATAGCTCTGCAATATTGAGTAAAAATTTAACAATGACAGTCATTGCTGCGTTAGCGATTAATTGATTTATTTTATTTTATCTGCATCCAAACTTTTCTCTGGTCGTAACGGTCTCCGTTCCATCGGGTTCAGAAGAGGGAGGAAGAGAGAGTGCACCCGTGGTCGCGCGCCCACCTGTGCACTATAATATAGCCTGCGCACTTGACTGCTTCCGAACAGTGGACTCTGAGAAGACTAAAGAAGTCACTAGAATCTACAATGCAGTCGCTGTGGCCGAACACGGCTAGAAGGATATATATACAACATATCAGTAGCTACCACAAATATTTATAAATATCTATAAATATTTATTATATATCTATAAATACCTATAAACATCAATAAATATCTGTATTTATATATCCACTATACGACCTATCTATATCTTTATTTATATCTATATACATATACACATACCATCGTCTAACTCCTTCTTCCTAATCACTTCCAATTCCCTACCTCTCCCATCGGTTTTCTATATATTTTTTATATTTAATATGAACTTTGTTTATTTTATAATTAATTTTTAAGTGTAATATGCTGAAATCCAAATGTGTAATAAACGATTATAGGCGTAATGTTTTTCTTTTTTTTCTACATTTATGCACACGTATGTATATTGTATGCGCTGTATTTTTCCAGAAATAAAATAAAAAATAAATAAATAAAAAGAAATTATATATGGACCTGTCCTTGAACTTGAACGTACCAGTGATGTTTGATGCTGATTTCAAGTTTTCCATCTTTCTGTTTCCAAAATGTCACTTTTCTTTTTCTTGTCGCTTCCGTTAACCAGATTCTATGCGCTGTAATGGGAAATTTGACTTCAAAAATATAATCATCAGATATTCCATCTGGAGAAGCTCCCAAAAATGGAAATTTAGGGTCAATGAATAATCCACATTGCTGAATTTCCACTTTTTCTAGACATATTTTTCATTCTAGTGCAGTTGTTTCATTTTCTTTTCCATGGCAAATTGATGCTACGTTGCTCAAATCCCATTTTCAGTCATGGATTTAACTAAATTGGCGCATTTTGTGTGTTGTTAACTATTGACAATTTTGCCAAAGTTAGACGCAGTTACCATTTTTCTTCGTAATTCCAACCACTCGCTGCTTTCACCTTGAATAACCGTAAGTTTTTCAATTCGCAATCGATCATTTTTCTATTTTCCAATTCTTGAAATAACAGAGCTTTGCTTTTTTCGAATATTTCTGATGGAACATCGGGTTGGTTGCAATGTTCTCCATAATGCGAATTATTGTTTTTTTTTTCAAAAAAACTTTCTGCTTTTATTTCTTTTATAAAGAATGGATTTACTTAAATGCCTCTGTCTTCTTTATTCCACTTTTGATATCCTGCCAGAGGGACTTTTGCCTATATATTTTTTATGTAATCTTGAGAGTGGCTGTTTTGTATTAAATGATATAACTGCCGCATTACATCGCGCTTGGTAAGACTGCTTTTGGATGTAATTTGTCCTCTTACCACCAATAAATTTTGCAATGATGCCGTTAAACCTTTCGAGAACATTACTATCTACATCATGAATTAGGCTTCTTGCATGTATTGCTACCTACGTTTTAAGTTATGTAACGTATTCTTTCCCAAATAATGTCACCCATCAAACAACTCATTGCATCCAGTGTTTCATTTTCCGACAAACAATTTTAAAAACTTCTACATTTATCATGGTTTCCAAATGCATCTATCGGGGCGTTCAAAATGTCATTATACAGGCAATCAATTTTCTCATCAATTGAAAAGTTTTGACATTTATTATAAGCTACTGCTGATGTAATATTTCTTCACATTTTTAGTTTTTTTTTTTCACAGACATTACAAGTTGAATAAAAGCTTTTAAAAAGTAGATACCTACGTTTGGTTTTTTAAATTACAATTCTGCCTATCTGACGGTTTTCTATATTAGAACGGTCAGAATCGTAGCCTAATAGTATATTATATTTATACATGGTGTATAGCTCTGGCATATGGCTCTAACGCAAATGTATTGGCATTATTTACTGTCCCCTTATATATGACACATTTTGACTCGCGGGAAGCAAGCTGAAGTGGCGCACTTGTTTTAAACTCGCATAAGATCACACCGGTCGTAGGTTCAAAACCTACCGATATGTATATTTTTTTTTTGTTTTTATACATAAAGAAACATTGTTATCAAATAAATGAACACTTTTTATTAAAAAAAAGTAATATTGTAAATTTTAAAAAAAATTTAATAAATATTAAATATTATTTTACTTATTATTGTTTCTATTTTTCAACATATGATTTATCATGTTTTTAAACCTCTTTCATTTACACGGTGAAATAGCCATCTAAAACCGATATTTTTTTACTTCACATCTCCGATCCATCGAAATGTCAATTTGGTAATAATAAGTCATGAAACAGAGCGTCGCGAACGCAACCGCATATGTCGGCCTTCGAAGCCGAAATGAACCACGTTTCTAAGAGCCAATAACATTTCATTATAAAAGGTTGGCTGTTATGCCATTTGAATCAGTAATTGATCCCCACATAAGAACCATATTGACCCAATGTCGCTTGCGGCATTTTGAATGCCAGCGCGTCGTCGCGAGAAGAGCGCGCTCATCTCATTGTATGACAAAAATAATATAAACGGGCTCTGCAAAATATTATTTTTAAAATATACTGATATTTTATTTGAAAAAAATAATCGTCAGTACTACAAGTTTATTGTACATAGTTTATGTAAAAAAAAACAAACTTGAAAAAAACACACAGTAATAAGTAATATTTAACAGTGAATATGGATGAAAGTTACACTTTTTATATATTTTTTTTTAACAAGAAAAACTTATTTTTTTAAATTTATGCGAAAGCATTCCTCTTTACAACTATTGTTAAAATGCCGTAGTATTTTTTTTGAGTTTCTTGATCGTGCAGTTTAGTGTGAGGCACGTTTCAAAAAATGCTCTAAAATGAAAATTTCCTGTATAGCTCCCAGATTTAATTATTTTCCTCAATTTTCCAATACTTAAAAAAAAATCTGAAATAGCTATCTACTTAAGAAAGGTACTGTGAGTTACGATAATTTTTTTTTGTTGGCTAACATCATCAGTTATTTCAGTATGACTGTTCAAAAATTGCCAAAAAATGTAATTTTCGAAATTTACCTACATCGTCGCCTTAACTTTCGCAAGGAATGGTGACACATGATACGTGGAGGAATCCTAAAGCAAAATCTTGCGCAGGCATTTTGTGTGATTGTTTATTAAATAACAATATGAATAAATAAAATAAACAATATACGCATGTATTGAGAGTTTAAAAAATCTTGTTTTATTTATTATTACCGCAAACGCGATTAAAACAATAAAAGTATTTTAGCGACTTTCCGGTACTTTGCGCAACATAATTGTAACTTTTAAGTATAAATGGTCACTTGGGTGTTACCTAACGTTTAGGGAGAGGGAAGGGGATACAGAAAAACTTTACGGCGCGTTACATGGGGGAGCCAGGGTCAAAAATCTTTAAAAAATGCGGTAATTAACACTTGAACACCTCATATGTTAGAATTACTTTCTAGACATAATAATAATAATAATAATAATTAAATGCTTTATTTTCTTAAACAAAAAGGCAAACTTATTGCCTAAAAGCAATATCTTACAGCTAACCTTAACTAACAGCTAAAAAGTAATAAATTAAATTTTAAACATTTAAGTTCAGCAGGAAAACAAAACAATAAATTTTGTCCACACTCATAACGCCTATACTTGACTACGGTGATGTTTGTTATATAGATGCCAGTGAGGTTATTTTGAATAAGCTGAAGCGTCTGCAAAATATCTTACTCAGGTATGTTTTTAATTTGCGAAAGTTCGACCACGTTAGCTGCTTTCGTGAGCAACTTCATTGGCTTCCTATTCGCTAACGAAGAAATTTGCATACGTTGTCGCTACTCTACAACATGCTCAATAACCCCACTTCACCCTCCTATCTAAAGGAGAATTTCCACCCTTTGGGAGGCCACGGTCTTCCACTTCGATCAAGCCGGGATAACACACTCGCCATTCCGATACATCATTCTTCCGTTTACACGCACTCTTTTACCAGTCCATTCTGCTCGTTTATGGAATCAGCTTCCTCACTCTATCAGGCATGCACCTTCGCTGCATACTTTCAAAAAATTGTTGAAGAAACATTTCTTTTTGAACAACCACTGACCAAGTACCTCACCTTGTCCTCTCCTTTATCCTTCCCTGGGCAACCTTATCTGTATAAGTTTATTTTAAATTTAACTTTACTACTTCTTTGTGTATTGTACAGTGAAAATTAGGAATTATTTTATCAAATGGTTGACTGTAAGATATCGCTATAGCGATAAGTCCGCCATTTGTCCATAAATTGTCTTTTTTATAAAACCAGCGTAATATTTTATAAGTTATGTTTTTATAGCACAATAAAGTTATTCTATTCTATTCTAAAGAAAAAACAAATAATAAACCTATAATGACGCAAGGGACGCAATAGGAAGGAAAAAAATAGGGAAAAATAAGGAAAAGTTTATAAGCGTGGGTTCAAGTGTTCTTCGAGCCTGTGTTTGAAGCAAAACAAACTGGGTGCTATCCTGAGTGATGTAGTATGTCGGGGTCGTTAACGACCCTGACATATACAAAAAGAAGTCAAAAAATGTTGGCCAGTTCTAATATTACGTCCGCGCTTGGTAGCCTTTGCAATTTAAAATGGCATTGATCATTAACGTAATGCGAAACGGTTCTCATTTGGTTTTGGTCTTGGTGGGATGTATCAATAGAGGCGGTGCAAGCTCCTGATTGGCCGCTAGCCGACAAAGACGATCCACGCGCGTGCGCAGCCGCCTCGGTCATTTGCTACCTGCTCTGGCTATAATGATGTTCCGTCATTGGAATACCTGAAGAGGATCGTTGAAGAGGCGATGAAAAAATCTGTCGCTAATATGAGGTACAACTCTGATTTTACAGGTTCTATTGCAACACTGATTATCTGCTTCTTTTCCTATGAAAAATTGCTTAAATCATTGATTGGGCCTGATTGCGTTTCTTTGTGAACTAAAACTGAAATTAGTTCAAGCGAACAAGATAGAGCAGTGCGGAATATGAAACGCGGAATATGAAACGAACGATCGTCGATAAAAACTACCTGTCGAACTTATACTTAACACATTTTGTGCAGTGTTAGATTCAGATGCTTTATCTATGGTGGGTAGTTTTAATGCGAACAAGACAATAAGACAATAAACTTCAATGGGGTCCTCATATTGAATTATTAGCTGGAAGACTTAGCTCGGCAGCATTTGCGGTAGGTACGTCAAATAAGGCAACTAACTGATGAAGCTACTGCCAGAACTGTCTATTTCAGCTACTTCCATAGTATAATGTCGTATGGGATTTTGTTCTGGGGCGATATGCAAAAGATATTTACTTTGCAGAAAAGAGCCATACGATCCATTTATTGTTTAAACTCCCGAGCATCGCTAAAAGAGAAATTTAGAGAGATCAATATTCTGACGGTTTATAGTCAGTATATAATCGATAACATAATGTATGTTCGTAAAAACTTGCACAGGTTCCGTAGGTTGGGTGACATTCACAATAGGAACACCAGGTTCAAAAATAAACTAGCCATTACGGGCTCTAGGTTAGCAAAAGTGAGTAAATCTTTCATTGGAGACGGTGTTCGCTTTTATAACACTTTGCCTGAGGAACTACCCCTTTTACCAGACACTAAATTTAGAAAAATTGTTAAAGATACTTTGTGCTCTAAAGGCTATTATACAATTGAAGATATTTTAAGCGATACATTGGTCTGGTCAAGTCGTTTTTGTGTAACATAGCTATGAAAACCATTTGTAAAGTGTTATTATTATTATTATTATTACTATTATGTAAAGCCATTGATTATATAGTGTAGTAATCAATGGTAAAGCCTACAAGCAAGGCATAAATGTCTAGAAACATAAGACGTTCGGAAAGTACTTTAAGTCTACTTCGAATAAAAATCTAAGTATCTAAAAATCTATCTATCTATCTATCTATCTAACAACCGTTCATTTCACATTCCGCTCTAGCGTATTGCCCTGTCTCCTTCACACGAACTAGTTTCCGATTTTAGTTCACGAAGAAAAGCAATTGAGCACATTATGTAGCGAATTAGATTGCTCGACGGAGTACTACAATTTGGCAGCTAGGATTTTACTACGAAACGTAACGTGTAGATGGCACTCAAAGTTCCAAACATGCATTAATGTTATAAATAAGATAAAAAACGAATTTACGCGCGAAGTTTGTAACACCCGACGTTTTGACGACGTTGCAGCCACCGTTGTCCAGGGTAGACTGAAAGAGCCGTTTATCCGTTGTTCTGCGGGTGGCCGCATACCGCTGCCGCCACTGCGTAGATTACAACGACAGTGGGGGGCGCGAATTTCGAAAATCCGTCGTGCATACACTCACTATATGCTGTTTTACGTCCTTGTACTTTAATTCTTTAAGAAGAATTTTAAGAAGAGGGTTACAAATAAAAGAGAGTTTGTAACCTATTTTGTAACGAGAGTTTATAACAGAGTTTGTAAGCCCTTATTTCAATGGCTTCCCGGATCATGCGAGGAACAAAATCTACTTTACTCGCATGATCCGGGAAGCCATTGAAATAAGAAGAACCCCGAACTTCAATATAGACGACAGTTGCAAACTCTTAAACTTTTAAAATCATATTTTCTATGTTTTTAATATTATTTAAAATGCACAGGAAAAACCGGCGTTATCCATCTGCCTTGTTATTTTCCCAATCCCATGTGCTATCAGCTAAACAGTTATTCATTAGCAAGCGCTTCTTGCATTCTACAAATCTAGAGATGACCACGCCCGAACTCAAAACAATCTGAACACAAGAATGTCCGCGAGTATCAATTATATAATTCCGTCAGTCAGGACAACATTTGCCCAAAGACATATATTCTACATAGCCCCAAAATTATATAATTCCCTTAGTGAAGACATGAAAAATTATCCTAACATAAAAATATTTAAAGCAAACCTTAATAGATGGCTACTTAACAAGGGATATGTAAAATCTGATCAACTTCTTTGCAACGCACGACAATTTATTTAGTATCACTTATCTATTTTCCTTAATTAAATTTTATTAAATTACAACTATAAATGTATATATTTATTACATAGCTATATTTTTTATAAAATTGGTATATTTATGTGTATATACAGGTGGTGGGTCCAAATAATTTATTTTAAAAAAAACACTTCATTTCTTAAATTTGCATAAAAATATGCACATCTAGAGACGGGCCAAATTATCGCCTAGTTAGATGTGCTATTGGCAGTAAAGGTCATGTAAGATGTGTTAAACCTCCCTATATTAATTATTAAATAATTTATATAATTATTATAAAATTACATGACCTATGAATGAACTGTATACCTAATCCTATGTACCTAAATAAATAAATAAATAAATAAAAATAATTTAATCAAACATGTACATTTTTAGTTTGGTATACAGGTTTCAATGCGTAATATTTACGCAATTTAAAGTTAAAATAGACTAATAGATGGCATTCTAAATCTCGTATTATTTTTGTGATGTAATCAGCCTATATCAGCCTCTATAAATTTAGATGTAATAGCCTCTATATATTTAGAGATCTCTGCATCATGACGCTGCCGTCCATTTATATAATAGAAGTAGTGCTGTTCGTAAGCAGAAATCTAGCCGATTTTGAAGTGAATGGTGTGCATCATCACTATCCAACAAGATCCCGTAGCATGCTACGTTCGGTAAGTCATGCATTATTCAAGTCGGAGAGGCTAGCCTATATCGCCGGCCCAGCGGTTTACAACAAACTCAGCGAGCACATTATGCAGGCGCAATCTCTTGACGTGTTTAAGAGACGCCTTAACCCCTCAGGCCCGATTGGCTGATATCGGCCACAACACGATTCAGCGTGATGGCCCCGTTTTAATTTTATATCAATTTAATTTGTTTTATTTTATTATGTTTTATTATGTTAATATGTGTCATTTTAATTATGGGTACAGTGGTTTGGCAGTAATTAATGTTTTGATGAGACAGTGTCGTAATTCTATATTTCTACTAATTTTTACTAAAAATTTTTGGGACAGCAACTTATTAATCGGCTGAGGGACCGAGGCCTGAAGGGTTAAGAGGTACCTTACAGATAAGGCGTTTTACTCACTGGAGGGATATTACTCGAGTGAAGTCTAAAATGCTTTGGTGGCTAAAGTATTTAATGATCTCTGCATTTTGTCTTGTATTTCTTCTTTTTACATTATTCTTGTGTTTTTTTCTTCGTTTTGTTTTGTTTATTTTATCTTTTCTTTACGATAAAAAAAAATGTTTGTTTGCTAATATTTATGAATGTTCTGAATCTGTATCTGACTTGTTTACCAGCATACTAATAAAATGAATATGAATATGAATATGAATATCAAAAATGCGATAGAGTGCACTATTAACTGAATGTTATTATTGTTATAATTGGTTTAATTATTCGATTTTTATAACCAATTAGTCTTTTATTAAAAACAATTCAATATCAAGTTTATAAGAAAGATTAAATTTACATCCTATTCTTCCGTATTGTATTTCACCTTCGGCATTCGCTTCAAAATTAAATGGCATCTGGATATAATATAACATTTTTTTTTGCAAAAGTGCAGCAGCCATTTCATGGTGAAACTTAGAACGGTGGCTGTGCTGTTGACCGTTGAGGAGTTCCCTCGTTGGAAGCCAACCCTGGTTGCTGCAACGGGCAATCGTAATTGAATGCATATACAAAATTTCGTATCTGTGTTGTTGACTGTTGAGGAGTCCCCTCGTAGGGAGGCAAACCTGGATGCAGCAGCCGTGTCATGGTAAAACTTAGAACGGGCGATCATAACTCAACGCGTATACAAAATATCTTGTCTCTGCTGTTGACTGTTGAGGGTCCCCTCGTCGGGAGCCAACCATGGGTGAAGAATCAGGTTATGCTTACCTGAAAAGAATGCATTGTCATTGGAACTGAAGCAATATATAAATTTCAAACTTCAATTGATAATATTTGAGGAGTTCCCTCAATTCCTCATGGATCCAATCATCAGAAAAGGATTTTGATTAAAATGGGACCAATCTGCAAATATATCCTTTCAAATAAAAAAAGAATTTTTCAAATCGGCTCGTAAACAGCAGAGTTCTGAGATTACAAATATTAAAAAAATATATACAACCAAATTGATAATTTCCTCCTTTGTAGTCAGTTAAGAGGCCGTGGCGGCCGTGGCGGCCAAAAGCTAATGAAGCATAATTTTGTGGCCTATTTGTAAGAACACGAAAAAGAATTTGAATACAATTATGCCGGATTTTAAAAACCCGGTCCTCAAGCTATCATTTCGCCAAAACGAAATTGGTAAATTATTTCCATATTAATTGTAAATTACCTTCATTCTGTTACTGTTTTCCAAAAAAAAAAACGAGCGAGATTTGACATATTACCTCAATATTAAAAAAATACTATTTACACCAGCGTATGGTCTATTTGCATAGTACCAGTTACATAGTACCAAGACTGTCTTGGCACAAGACATAGTACCAAGACGATCTAGGAGTTCTCTTTGATTCCCAGCTTACGTTCAAGGAGCACATTGCTAATTTGTCTAAGTCCTCTTTTAAGCTACTAGGGTTTGTTATTCTCAACCTAAAGCATTTTCACAATGTACGGGTTATGCATACATTGTATAATTCAATTGTGAGAAGCAGATTGGAAACGAATGCAGTTATATGGAATCCACATCAGGATCTTTATATCACTATGTTGGAAAAAAATCAAAAATGTTTCTTACGATTTATATATTTTAAGCAGTACGGATATTATCCGTACTTATACCCTACTAGTTTTCTACTAGGCATGGTGGGTTATAACTCTCTTAGGTTGCGTAGAGAAATGCTCGCCATGGCCTACGTTTTCAAGCTGATTAGGGGAAAAGTTGATAATCCTAGCATGCTAGCGAAGGTTTCTCTCTTTGTCCCGGACAATTATAATCGTGCTCGCATTCATAATCTATTTGCGGAGCCGTCCTCGCGCACCAACCTAAGTCGATGGAGTCTGCTTACACGAGCTTTGCGGCACATAAATGCGCTATGTTCGACAGCGCCAGACTTTGATATTTTTACAGCGAGCCCGCATCTCTTCAAGGTGTGGGCATTGCGCTACTTGTTTATGGCAGAATAATTATAAACTGTTTTCACTCTTATGTACTGTAAGTTTGTAAGTTTGTAAGTTTTTCTATTCTTAATGCCGGTATTTGTATTTAACGCTTATTTAAACATGTTATGTATGTACTTGTAAGAATTCTATTATTTTTTTTATATTTATGTGTATATTGCATATCAACGGATTGGTAGAAACTGTAATGTTGATTTGTTATGAAAAATAAATAAATAAATAAATAAAAAAATAAATAAAAAAAAAAAACACAGTATTTGGTGACTATGCAAGATTTGCAGTCACCAAATAATGTTTGCAACTTCCATACAAAATATATAAGAAAAAAATGTTTCAAATTACGTAATTTCCAGAAATGTTATGGCCAAACATTATTTTTTTGTATTTATTAAATATACTTTTGAGTAATATAAAAAATGACACAGTGATCCTAAGTTATTTTATTATTGTAATCTATTTTTTGATTAAAATGGGACCAATCTGGAAGTATATCATTTCAAATAAGAAAAGATTCAACCAAGTTGATAACCTCCTCCTTTTTTGAAGTCGATTAAAAATGCTTCATCGTTATATCAACAATTACAGCGTGCTACAATGTAATAACGCTTCACAAAGCATATTCATACGGAATGAGTCACCTATATAGCATTTCTAGGCACACCGTATCGCATTTAACTGCTCCCACGGCCTGCAATTCTGCGAAACTCCCTGCGAGAATGCTATGCGTTTTAATAATATCAACATTGGAAATGTTTGTTTCGGTTTCGTGGAATTGAAATGTTGCTTTTCAACCGTTAATTTTCATTTGTAATCAATTGCAAGAATGCCATGCAATCTAATTATATACTGGCGTTCGGTCATAACTACAGAAATCAGACATATTAAGGGTCAGCCGAACTATATTATACGCAACAGTGGTTATAAATTATAAATAGGATAGAAAACGAATTTACCGCGTGAAATTTGTAGCCCCCGAGGTTTCGGTAACGTTATTCGACTTTATACACACCCGGGGTTTGCAGTGGTATTACATTCTTTACAGGCCTCAAAAATCGAGCTATATTTTGGGTCGGTTTGAAGATCGTTTTTATATCGAATCTGTTTAGCATCTTACTTATTCGATCTGTCACGCCCTTGACGTATGGTAAGAATGCTCTTGACCTGCTCGGTCAAGTCTGTAAAGTCGGTTTACTGACGATAGTTGAACGTGACAACGTCATAAGAAAATACTGATGGAATGGTTGCATTTGAAGCAGTTTCATTTAAGATTCTGATATTGTTTATTACAAACACCCAAAAATATATGCTTTTATACTCACCGATTTGACTACAACATGTAGATGTATTATTGTATAGCAGTATAATTGTATAATTGTTTATTGTTTAAAGTTTATTGTTTTTTTTAATTTGAAAGTTTAAAATCTCAAACTGTTAAATAACGGTTTGAGAAGCGTTTGAGCACGCTGCGCCATCTAGCGGTAGGTAATACGTCGTAAATAAACAATATCAGCGACATTTTACCAACCGCTAGATAGCGCATCGTAATGATAGCTTGTCATACTTATTTTTTTTAATAAAAGTTGCTTACTTCGTTGCATTTCCTTGTACCCACAAGAAAATTGTCCGTTCAGTAATAACATTCCGTATATCACGAATACATATAAAATTATGTCAAGAATTTAAATCAATCTAGTGATTTTCATTCATACTATTTTAGACTGAGGTTAGTAAATAATTCTTGTCGCAACCGGTAGATGACAGCATTTATATTGAATAATAAATATAATAAATGGAACGCCTCAGAGCGAGGTAACGCCGCATGAGTCATGTTTTTTCGTGCGTGCAGCAGGCTCCATCGATTTATAAGACGTTGTCACGTCAAAACACTTGAGATGTAATTACTAGAGCTATTAGATACGAGTAGATATACGAGTCGTCGAGAGTAAAGCTACTGGTACACATGTTAGAATAGCTGTGACCTCAAAGCTTTTAAGTGATTGATATGTTTCGCACCTACAACGCATTATTAAACACTGCGCAGACTCTGCGAGTGACACTACTATGATGATTAAAAATATAAAGGCCCCATGGCATATATCCAATGATAAAAGTGGCTGTGCAGCTATATTGGCTCGTTAGTAACTCCGTTCTCCACCAAAATTTGAATAATTATTCCATTTGTATGGGGGATGCGCTCGCCGCTGGACTCGAAACGCAGATACTGATAATCAGCTGTCGTAAACTGCTGGTATATGTATTTATAGGGTTCCATACCTAAAATATATCCATACCGATATATTTAACACATTTTTTAAAACAAGCTTTTATTAAAGTGCTCTGTCCCATGCCAACCCTGGGTGCAGCAGCCATGTCATAGTGGAACTTAGAACGGGCTATAATAATTTAATGATATACAGAATTTTGTGTTTGTGCTGTTGACCGTTGAGTGGGGGTTAATGGGCCCTTGCTGAGTTGGCCACGAAGACCCATTCTGTTCAGGGTTGGTCACACTCACGGGTCAACACCTATCCGACGGCCTCCGCGCATGAAGTGCGAGCCTGGGTAGGACTTCCCCTGGGAATCAACCTTCTGGCGCTCCTGGACGGTCTGCGCACCGTGCGGCGTAAGCCAATCGATTGCGCACTCTGACTAACAGTCGGGGGAGTCTGGAAGCAGTACTGTTTCCTATAGAGCGGGGATGGTTGCGGACCTTACGGCGACTGCTCTTGAAACGACCATCGGCTACCCGATTCTGGGTGAACAGCCGGGTAAAGGATGCCGTGGTCCGCGATAGATTCGGTGTACACCGTTTCACCGCTTCGTAAGGGAGAGGATCGCGCACGCGACCTCGAACTCGTAACCAATCGAGAGACTGGAGTAATGTGGTCGCTATTGGAAGTAAGGGCGTGATTGTAAGCCCGCTGGGTGACACTTCTGGCTATCTCGCGGTTAAGGCGTTGGCCTCTTACGGGTTTGTGGCGGAGCTAGACGGTGGACTGTTTTTGTCCTAAGTCTTCTGCGCTTACTCCAGGGAGATAGAACGACTAATCGTTAAAACTTCCTGAGCGTTTAGTATTCGCCAGACAGATTAAAAAGGTTGTGATACGCTATGCCTATACGCTATACCTCTCGATAAATATTAAGATAAATATACGCTAAAGATAAAGATACGCTATACTACACTCTCGATAAAAAATATCATGATCCTGGATCACGATCCAAAATATCATGATAAATATCTAGCGTTTAGTATTCACCATACAGGTTAATAGTCGATAAATTTCATGATCATGGATCACGATCACGATAAAAATCGAGTGTTCGCCATACATTTATTTTATTTATAAGTACTTAATACAATGGTTACGACTAATTATACCAAACAAGTTCAAGAATCAAACATAAAGAGATCAGAGAAACCGTCACATCGTGTTTGGCACCTGCCTAAAACTCATCTAACTAGGTCAACTAAGGCCTGTATCTAGATGAGCCAATTACAATAAGTATAATGACAATGATAAGCACGTCATATCAGGTATGTACATATAACTAAACAAAATATTTACTCGAAGACTATCGCGGTTGTTTGACATTGGGCTCGATTGCGTTTCTTCGTGAACTAAAATCGGAAATTAGTCCGTGTGAACGAGACAGGGCAATACGCTAGAGCGGGATGTGAGGTGACCAGTTGTCACTTTTTCGCAATAAAACTGCCCGCCAAGGTCAAATCTTACAGCGCACGAGATATGCTCGAATTTATTCGGACGAGTATAAGTTCGGCAGGCAGTATTTATCGACCATCGTTCGTTTCATATTCCGCTCTAACGTATTGCTCTGTCTCGTTCGCTTGGACTAATTTTAGTTTTAGTTCACAAAGAAACGCAATCGGGCCCATTATAAATAGGATAGAAAACGAATTTACCGCGTGAAATTTGTAGCCCCCGACGTTTCGGTGACGTTGCAGCCGCCGCCGTTGGATTTTCAAAATTCTCGCGCTCCGGGCCCGGCCCCCCACCACCGTTATAACCTACGCAGTGGCGGAAGCGGTACGCGGCCTACCCGCAAAACAACGGATTGACAGCTCTTCAGTCTACCCTGGACAACGGCGGCTGCAACGTCACCGAAACGTCGGTGCTACAAATTTCACGCGGTAAATTCGTTTTCTATCCTATATATAAAATATTTACTAGCTATAATAGACTAGTAAAATCTTTTACATATTTAAAAGGTTGTCGATACCTGTGAAACGTGTACCAGCAGGCGCCTATAGACTCGCAGTCGTGTGCAGGCTTCATTAACTAAAATCGTCCAACCCGACACTGCAGCCATTGCCTCCTGCTTTTTTTGTTCTCAAGTTTTTTCCTGTTTGCCGGCCACTCTCTTGTTGGTTTTCTCGTCTTTAACGGCCCTAATTAAATTGTTTACCTGTGCGCTGCCAAATGTAGATGTCACAGATGGACACATTAAATCGTTATGCGGACAATTTTATTGATGGCTTCACTCAGACGGTCGTTAACTCTTCGGGAAGTGGCACCAAAAAAATGGTGGAATTAATTGCCGCGCGTTATCGCCGGGCGCCCGACCGCTCGGTCGCGCACACGTGATCGGGCTTGATACACAATATTCAGGAATTCAAATAGGCAAAACACCAGTGCAACTGGTTGCGTATGCGTTACGTGCATATTTTCATACACTGTTAACGTACGGCACGGAGGCGAGCCGCCGACAGGCAGAGGGCCTTCGTTATGCAGAAGCGTGCAGTCCGCACAATAGCGCGTGTGGCGCTTGATACGCCAGCTAGGCCTTTGTTTAGAGATCTCTGCATTATGACACTGCCGTCCATTTATATAATGGAAGTAGCGCTGTTCGTTCGCAGAAATCTAGCCGATTTTGAAGTGAATGGTGTGCATCATCACTATCCAACAAGATCCCGTAGCATGCTACGTTCGGTAAGTCATGCATTATCCAAGTCGGAGAGGCTAGCCTATATCGCCGGCCCAGCGGTTTACAACAAACTCAGCGAGCACATTAGGCAGGCGCAATCTCTTGGCGTGTTTAAGAGACGCCTTAAGAGGTACCTCACAGATAAGGCGTTTTACTCACTGGAGGAATATTACTCCAGTGAAGTCTAAAATGCTTTGGTGACTAAAGTGTTTATTGATTTCTTTGCATTTTGTCGTGTATTTCCTCTTTTTACATTATTCTTGTATTTTTTTGTCTTTTTTTTTGTTTATTGTCATTGTTTTTCTTTACGAAAAAAAAAAATGTTTTGTTTGCTAATATGTATGGATGTTTGCCAATATGTATCTGACTTGTATACCAATATACTAAAAAAATGAATATGAATATGAATATGAATATGCACCCAGATATCTATTTTATCTGCACTGAGAAAAATATAACGCTGTAATACACAAAAATACGCATGTTTCAACAGGGTTTACGTATTTATTTTATTTATTTATTTAGGATTTAATTTTTATAAAACATTGGTTTTGCTTCCAAAACGAACAGGAACCGAATGGCAAAACCTTAACCTTTTGCTTATTTAATTCTGTCACCCAACTGGGACTAGCCCGTTCTATAGGGTGGACCGACCTCTAATATTACAAAAAATATGTAAACGTTTTAGTAAAATACTAATTAAACTAAATTGCCCTAAAATGTGGTCCTCTAAGAAAAATAATATAAAAAATATAAAAAAAATCCATACGAAATATAACATTCATATACATAGAGAATAACAAACATAGTAGTCTTAAAACTAAAATAAAGAGAAAAATGGAGTTATACTATGTAAGAAAAGAAATAAAAAAAATACGTGTGGCACTCGGGGACTGCCGCGGTAAAGCTATTGCATTGCATTTTTTAACAACTTATAATTATTTATTTATTTTATTTATGCAGTATGAAGAAATTTTTTTCTGATATCAGATAACTGCGATCTATCGGAAAACGTTGAAATTATTCCGAATCGATTCGGAATAATTTAAACTTCTTCCGATAGAGCGCACGAATTTTATTCGATAAAACAAAAAAACGCATATTATTTTTTGACTATTCGAAAAAAATCGTAGATATTTTCGAATATTTTATCGCGGGCCTACTAGGCCAGCGCGGCGACCGAATGAAGAAATTTCTTAACGAAAATTAATGATTTTTAACTGATAATTACGTCTAAACGAGTACAGCTTACGATTCGATAAAAATATATGTTAAACAAGAACATTTTTCTAATATTCTTAGCTTTGAATATTTTAGATTTTGTTTATATTTCATAGTGTAATTAATTTGTGAAATTAGGTCTAACCGAACACAAAAACGACTACTAAGCAAATACTATCTGGTTTATTATTATGAAACCTGCACCATTTTAAAGATAATTTAATTATCTATCTTTTTATCTACGATTTTTTTCGAATAATCCTTTGTTTTTGCTTTATAGAATAAAAAATTCGTGCGCGGCGCTCTATCGGAAGACGTTTAAATTATTCCGAATCATTTGCTACCGCAGCCGCAAATGATTCGGAATAATTTCAACGTTTTCCGATAGAGCGCAGTTATCTGATATCAGAAAAAATAAAAAAAACGTGTGGCACTCGGGGACTGCCGCGGTAAAGCTATTGCATAGCATTTTTTAACAACTTATGCAATTATAATTATTTATTTATTTTATTTATTTTATTTTTTCTGATATCAGATAACTGCGCTCTATCGGAAAACGTTGAAATTAATCCGAATCATTTGCGGCTGCGGAAGCAAATGATTCGGAATAATTTAAACGTCTTCCGATAGAGTACAGCTTACGATTCGATAAAAATATATGTTAAACAAGAACATTTTTCTAATATTCTTAGCTTTGAATATTTTAGATTTTGTTTATATTTCATAGTGTAATTAATTTGTGAAATTAGGTCTAACCGAACACAAAAACGACTACTACGCAAATACTATCTGGTTTATTATTATGAAACCTGCACCATTTTAAAGATAATTTAATTATCTATCTTTTTATCTACGATTTTTTTCGAATAATCCGTTTTTTTTGCTTTATAGAATAAAAAATTCGTGCGCGGCGCTCTATCGGAAGACGTTTAAATTATTCCGAATCATTTGCTACCGCAGCCGCAAATGATTCGGAATAATTTCAACGTTTTCCGATAGAGCGCAGTTATCTGATATCAGAAAAAATAAAAAAAACGTGTGGCACTCGGGGACTGCCGCGGTAAAGCTATTGCATAGCATTTTTTAACAACTTATGCAATTATAATTATTTATTTATTTTATTTATTTTATTTTTTCTGATATCAGATAACTGCGCTCTATCGGAAAACGTTGAAATTAATCCGAATCATTTGCGGCTGCGGAAGCAAATGATTCGGAATAATTTAAACGTCTTCCGATAGAGCGCCGCGCACGAATTTTATTCAATAAAGCATAATCAACATCAACCGAATATTATTCTTTGACTATTCGAAAAAAATCGTAGATAAAAAGATAGATAATTAAATTATCTTTAAAATGGTACAGGTTTCATAATAATACGCCAGATAGTATTTGCGTAGTAGTCGTTTTTGTGTTCGGTTAGACCTAATTTCACAAATTAATTACACTATGTAATAAAAACAAAATCTAAAATATTCAAACCTAAGAATATTATGAAAATGTTCTTGTTTAACATATATTTTTTTTGAATCGTAAGCAGTACTCGTTTAGACGTAATTATCAGTTTAAAATCATTAATATTCGTTAAGAAATTTCTTCATTCGGTCGCCGCGCTGGCCCTACTAAGCCCGCGATAAAAGCTATGCAATAGCTTAATAAAATAAATAAATAATTATAATTGCATAAGTTGTTAAAAATGATATGCAATAGCTTTACCGCGGCAGTCCCCGAGTGCCACACGTATTTTTTTAAACATAAATTTGTAGTCAAGTCTCAAGTCTGGTACCAATGTTCAATGCTATATTTATGTTAGGATTACTATGTTTTGTGGAAGCAATAGCCCGAAGGTGTTCTGGGACCTCTTGATAATACCCGGTTCCATTGGAACTTTCCTTAATACGTTGTGCGATGTTCTAATAGTCTAAATTTTAGACTATTAGAGCCATTGATATACCTAATATATCGATGATTAGAACCCGCATCGCAACGCAATCAATACTCACGCGGATGCCACAGTTTAGAAATTGGGAAAGTGAAGTAGTGCGCTCTGCACGTTTGTTTATTTTGGCGCGAGAATGCGCGTATTTTTGACAGATCTGTCAGCAGAACTACTCTTTTTGACCGTCTGCTGCCGTCCCCTTTTTTGCCGTTGGCTAGACTGTCGGCGGCTGCGACTGTCGCTATCTTGTTACGCTTACATAAATTAAATGGTGACACATTAGTCTCGGTATACGTGGGTATACCGAGTTACAACAGTAAGCGCACTTTCTGGGCGATGCGGGATAAGGTTCGAGGGAGGTAAGAAGAAGGATACGTCTCGGCGAACGCCTGCGGTTGACGTTACGCGCAGTTAAAGGTCGGTAAATTTCTGGAACGTTTGAATACCTGCGTCGGCGAAATAGCGGACATATGGCGGTCATATGCGAGCCTCTAGGACTCGTCACGTCGCTCGCTTCGATATATCAATCAAATATTAACGCCGTCTGTTGGCGCTTAGCCGAGAAACGAACCGCGCCGGGCGACCCATGCGGCGGTCTCCCCACGCGCGCTCTGACACCACCAGGCGCCGCCCAACCGGGTTCAACTGTCGGCCGAGAGAGGGCGCTCATCGACTTTATTAATGAAATGTTTGTTTATACTCTTTATTGTGAAAATGTCACAATGGGCGGGTTTATTGTCATATGACAATCTCTTATAACCAACCCTACTATGACGTGTTATATGTATGTGTGCGTGTAACATGTCTGTAAGTGTGTGTCTTGTTATTGCATTCGATCGACAGAATTGAAAATGCAATTCCGTTAATTTGATCCCAACGGAAAATGGTGACCCAGAACCCGGGACCTTACAATGTAAGATCAGGCGACCTAGCCACTATGCCACTGGGCCGCGTAATGTAATGAAATGAATATTCAGATGATATAAGTCACTGGCTACTTGCCGGGAAGTCTTGGGGTGACACATTTTTTTATTATAAACTTTTTGCAATCAAAGACATATAGTTATTTTTGGGATTGGCTAATATACCGGCAATATTGACAATCCGGCTCATATGCTAGGTTTACACTTGTCGCTTTCACTAATACCTTTCGTGTAAACATGCTGTAGCGCTTAGTATTATAGTTTAGTATTAAAGATAGTGCCAGTGCTAGTGAATAGAAGCCGATCCTATTTACTAAGCGACAACTGACTTCCCCCACCACAAATTACTAAGCACTTGTCGCTTGCTGACTCGTGTGAACAACCGCGGCAAGGGTTAGTGACCTTTTCGAACGTTTGGATATCTGCGTCAACCGAGTAGCCATCAGGCGACTATATCCGAGACATTACGACTCGTGACGTATTCGCTTTGATTTCAATTTTGTTCTAAGAGAAGCTATTGTCTGGCATACTGTGCCAAAGGCGTTCGTCGGGACGTACCCCTCTGGCCACATTCCTCGCACCCTTTTCGCGCAATGCCCTGTAGCTCGAGAGCAAAGCATCGATATATGATCCCTTAGATAGGCCTTTCGCGCTCGAAAATGACCCCTTCAAAAGCACTACTGAAAGCCGACCAGTAGTAGTTTGGTCGCAGTCCGCTGGCAGACAGCCGACCGATTCCGGCGTGGAGCTGCCGCGCAGAACAGAATATCAGCGCGCTATTCTTTCGCATACTGTTCAATTTATTGCTTTTACTGTCACATGATCTTCGAGCTAAGGGAATGTGAAGCCTACTTATTTGTATGTGAGGGCTCATCTAGCTAATATATCGATGGAGCAAAGCTACTGGTTGGTACACTGTGCTAATACCAACGTGTAAACGGTTACGTGTCGCGATCACTAAGCAGGTTAGCGACAACTACTATTAGGAGGCCGTACACGAAATTTTGCGCATTTCGTGAATTTACGTAATTTTGCAGACGTGAATTTAAGGTTAAAATACTGTATTTCTATAAGTTTTATTGCACAACATAAAAGATCATTTATATTATTGTCTAATGAGTAAGCTACTTTTTTGAAAATTATTATAGAATTTTGATTAATTGACCTTAAACCGGCGACTGTTTGTGAATTTTTGCTGTAAGAGGTTTAGATTATAACATATTTACGAATCGTTTTGACATCTTAACGGTATAAAAAAATACAATGTATTGTTGTGAAAGTCCTCTATATAATAAGTGAACCACTTTTTAATACTTTTATATAAAATTGTTGATAAAAAAAATATTTAACTTTGTCAATTTTTTTAGAAAATGGGCTAAGAAATGCTTTTGATTTTGGCCTTTTAGAACTCTCGTTCATAAAATAAAAACAACAGAAATAAACTTTAGTTCAATATCAATTCATTTCCTCAAAAAAAATGCAAAACATTAATTAAAATTGGCAATAAAGTCTTTTAACCCCTCAAATGAATGGCGATTAGCTCGGGTTGCCTACGGCAAAATGTATATAAATTTATATTTACATTTACATTTACATTTACATAGAGCGGGGTTTACTATAGAGCTATAGCATTACTATAGAGCGGATTACTATAAAGCGGCGCACATTTACATTTATATTTACATTTATATAAATTTATATACATTTTGTATACATTTTGCCAAGGCATCCCTTAAGGGACGCCTCACATTTGAGGGGTTAAAACAATCTAATTCTCGCGTTATGATACTCGCCTATGATACGATTCACGCCTCAAGTCAGCTAGTCCCCGCCGAGCGCTTCCAAAGGGTGGACGTATCTCTTTGGCTCCGAAAATCCTACCTACCTATAGTTATATTATACCATTGATTATAGAGGTATCACGGCCCACATCGATTTCGTACACGGCCTCTTAAGTGACAAGTACTTGTCATTAGCTACTAACTACTACTAAGCCCGTGTAAACCTAGCATTATGCATATCTAACAGCCTGTTATGAACGGGCTTATATTCTATTTTAATTATAATCGGTGATGTCTTTATTACCCTTGAAAAATTAAGTATATATTTGAACAAAGCGCGTTGTCGGCGTGTCGTAAAGGTGCGGAAGGCATAAATTAAATGGGGTGTCGATGCTGCGAACTGTGGACCCCAATTCTGCGAATATCTGCGGTTAGCAAGTTAGGAATTCACGGAAAATAAGGCGTGTAATGGAGCAGGTAGGCGATGACGGCACGAACGGCACACCAAAGACGGATAGAACGGCGACGGAATCATCAATAACGCCTATTAGCTCGCCGGCGGTAAAAATAAACGTCTTTATCGACAAATAGACAGATCGATACATATTTGTTTCCCAACATTTGCATAAATTGTTGGTTGCATAATTTCCTACCTCTTTGTACTAACCACTGAAATGCCAATATCACCGATCGGTGGTTTTCCTGTTGTGACAATCCGCGGACGGTCGATCCCCGTATGTATGCAATTATGCAATTCTATGCGGTTAAAGAAGCATTCATAGAACAAGCCACTGTTAACATTAGTATCAGTGTACTAACACCCCCTACAAACAAATTTTCGAGGCTCGAAACATGCCGTCGTGAGCCTCATTCCCATGGCTGGCTCTCTGGGTTAAACGCCAAAGGGCACAATCTTTTATTTTACCAATAATTTACTACGCTCAAGTAGCTTACCTAGACTCGAATGAGCAGCTAAATATTTATATATTACTAGCTGACCCGTGCCCACTTCGTTGGGCGGTAAAACTTTTTACATGTGATGAAATTATGAGTGTGGTTTGGTTAGTACTGAGTGCTATGATTTATTTCCTGACTGCCAAAAGAAGGGTTATATTTTTACTGCATATATATATGTATGTATTTGCGTGCCAATTTGACTATATTAGCGTTATTTGTGAGTGTCTTCTTGTGAGTGTCTTATTTGTGAGTGTCTTATCTCTTTAACCATTTATGCAGTAAAAGTGAAATTATATGCAGTAAAAGGGAAAAGTCTTTTGTTTTAAACACTTGGGACGATAAATTAACTTATTTTGATAATAATTCATAATTGTTGATAATATGACAACATGACCTAACGATTTAAATTATTTTTTTAATATAAAAAACTACTTTTTGTGACTTAAATATAAAAGTTAGACATATGCTTGCGGTGACTTTTTTGTAGGCATTATCAAGCTCTACAACTTTTCTATAGAACTTAATCATATATCTGTCATCGTTAAGGCAGCGTTCGTTAGAAACGTTTTCGTTCGACCGTTTTTTCCGGCTTACTTTGGAAATCCGACAAAAACGAAAAAGTCTTTTCATTTTTCGTATTAATATATAGCCTATGACACTCACAAATAACGTGGCTTTCTATTGGTAAATAAATTTTTAAAATCGGTTCAGTAAATCCAGAGATTATTTCCTACAACGTCACAAACTTTACCTCCAGTATAGATTATAAACCTACAGCAAGTTGTTTCACGTTTATAGTGAAGAACGGTCCCATGCCGTCCAACTAAGTGATATTTTGTTTTAGGGCAAGCATTTTAAACATCCACCGAAGGCTCGCACCGCCAGGCTCTTTCCCTTGCAACAAGAACCGGTGTGAAACGTGTCTTATTCATTTTCCCGCCACTGAGTTCACTAGCCAGCTTCTTATAAAAAAATCTTGTAAAAATACCCAGCATCTTTTTTACTGCGAAAAATAAAATTTATTTACGAAAAAACTTCAAACCATAATTATGAATTAAAATTGAGTTAAAATATTAATATTTTGAAAGCGCGTATTATTTTTTTAGACTTGTTACGCCCTTCGCCTACGTAACGACCAAATTTGGTTGCACATCAGAACACCGTTGACTACGTAACGACCAATATTGGCGGCTTGCTCCCGGAGCGCACAGTAATATTATTTTCTAATCCGAACGCATCCTAAAATCCATACCAAATATCTCATTATTACCATATGTAGATACATAGACGGCCGCTAAAATAATTTCGCGCGTCATTGAACGGATATTTCTGGTAAAATTTCATTGTCAAACATCGCTGTTCGGTCGTCATTGTCAAACATCGGGTCGTGAACAGTTTTTTTTGTGTTTTTTTAGTGTTTTCAGTTGGAATATGAATAGAAATGTGAGTAAATTTGATTCTAAAACACTTTATCAACCAAATTCAGTGATTTTATGTACATTTTATTTCAATTTTACCTGTTTTTTTGAGTAAAAAAAATGGGTGCTGTTTATCGCTATGACGTCATTACTAATTATTGAGTTTTTTTTTGCGATAAATAACTCTATAAATTCAAAATGTCTGCCTAATTCGTTGACAAAATACATATTTTTTTGTTTTCCGCTGAAATATATGAAGTTTTCGGCGTATTTGTAAATTAATTTCGGCGTATTCATAAAAAAATCTTAAAAAAAAAAAAACGGTCAGGTCATCAAATTTTTATATTGGTTTTTATGAGCTAATATCTAAATATTTTTGTATGTAAATAAGCAAAACGAAATATTACCTTTGATAGAGAATCTAATGAAGATCACGATAGTATTTACAATTTCTAAATAGGGTTCCGTATTTTTCCGTATGACAAGTACAAGTTAGAAATGCCGAGTTTTTTTCACGTTTTCGACTTTCTCATATTTATTCATAATTATCTAAATTTTTTACAAAATGAGATTTCAATATTCTATATACGAAATTTCAATATTCTATATACGAAATTTCAACGCGATCATTGCACAGTTATTCTTTTTATGATTGCTATAGTAGTTCCATAGTAACATAGTACCTTTTCTCGAGCGCGGCAATATTGCAAGAAATTCCAATAAATTGCCGCGGTCTGCCATGAAATTATGCCGCTACTCGAAGGGTTAATATTGTCGATGAAATGATGTCCGCAAGAGAATTTGGTGTATTAAACTACAACACAATCATTTTAAAGTCAATAAAATATATGAGTAGCCATTAGGAATTATATGTTTGTGCCAGCAAATGATCGTGCAGCTTTCGTTCGTTTCCATTTTATATCATTTCAAGGCATTACCTACCTGACTAAAAGTTGTAATAAAAAATCAATCGGAGACACTTTTACAGCCGCTTGCTATATAAGGGTGCCACAGCATGCGCTATATAAGCCCTTATTCAGCTTTCTTATACCATCGAAGGTAGCTGTTATGACCGCTATTCAGTCCTTATTCAGCTAAAAACTGTATACAATGCGCTTAATCCGGTGGTATAGACGTTATATAGATGTTTATATGACTGCTGTATTACTAGTTCTTGTGACTAAAAGCTGTAGCGAAAACGTTGCTGTGACCTTTATGTAGCCAATTTGTGCTACTGGGCAGCTGCTTGACAATGCTTGCTTAAGATATGCTCAAGCAATCGACGGATAGAGTCGGGGTTAATTTTAACTCGAAAGAAAAGCAATCGGGCCCGTTTACGACCCAAGTCTCCTCTATTTATGGGAGTGGTCTTAATGTTAATTTGTTAACACAACTCTCTCCCAAATCTCTAATCCCTGTAGCGGCATTTAAAGTGATGGGGGCATTTAAAGTGTCTGTAACTGGTTTATTTATGGCAGCAAAGTTTTTTACACTACACACACCTATTAACTATCGAGAATTATGAACGCCAACGACTACCGTCCGTGTAGTTTTTGCCACATCAATAATTTCTTCTCGGAACCGCTCTGCTCTGATCAGTTCGGCGGTCTTATTGCCTAAATTGATCGAATTGAAAACGTCACGGGAGGACGTTTCTTTCTACTCTTTATTGTGAATCACAAATGGCGGGTTTATTGTCATTAGACAATCTCTTACAAACAACCCTACTATCAAGGACGTATCCAAAGAGGGGATGGGCACAGAGGAAGCGTCCCCCCATTTTTTGAGTAATAGTTGAGAAAAACTTGAGAATCTGGAAAAATCCGCGACTTATGTACTAAAGTCAGGCACGTATCCGGGGGGTGGGTGGGGGGGGTGGGGGGTAGTTGGGATTTAACCCCCCGAAATCCGGCATATTATCGTTTTATTGTACGGACAAATTCAAGTTTGGTAGGTGCCGCGCGCGTTGTGTCAATGAATGCCCCCCGCCTCGAAATGTCTGGATACGTGCCTACCTACTATGAAGTGTTTTTCTTCTTTTATATTTAAGTCTATTTTAAAATAAATCGTTTACAAGCATTTTGAGCTCTGCCAAGCTTGTCTTGAAATTCCTCCTTCGCATCCAAGTAAGCTACATCGATCAGAGTAATTTTAATAGGTAGAAGGAAAGACTGGGTCTTTCGTCGTTTAATATATTATATTTATAATCTGATCTGATCTAGATGTGATGTCTAGATCTGATCTGATCTAGATCTGATCTGATCTAGACATCACATCTAGATCAGATCTGAAAAAAAAAATCGCATAAAAAGTTGCGAAGATTTTTGGCCAACTTCCTTCATCTGAGGTTGTCGTTTTTTGTGCATTTCGTTTCGATTGCCTTATACAGTAGGTTTCGTGAGTCGAAATTAAGAAACTGGTATTATAAGGTTGGTCGATCGATATACCAACGAGTCCCCCCCCCCTCCCTTGGGCACTCCCCCTCCTCTTTGGCCCGCCCCGCGTTGTGGGAGGCCGGATTGAGTTGTCCGTTAACTCATTATATCCTCACTTGAATGCTGCTTAATGTCTTCATCAACTCGATCCGTAGAGTGGTCAATGCCTGCATGCCGATTAACATAATATCATCGGAGCCGAACGACAAGAATAGAAACGATAATGTCATCAAAGAATTTTGGCTAATTTTTCATCCTGAATACATAAAGTGGACTGACTCAGCAGCGAATATGGCTTAACTACATATAACAAGTTAATGTATTAAAAATAATAAAAAAACACGACTGCCGTTACAGAAAGTGAACTATTTTATTTTGTTTATTTATTTATTAAAGAATTAATTACTAAAAAACATTGTTTTTGCTTATAAAAATAACAGGAACCGAATGGCAAAACCTTAACCTTTTGCTTATTTGATTCTGTCACCCAACTGGGACTAGCCCGTTCTCGGATGGACAGGACTCTAATTTTACAATGAATTATGTAATAGTTTTAATACAATGCGCATAAAACTAAATTGCCCTTAAATATGATCCTCAAAAAAAAACAATCAAATAGAGCGAGACAATCAGAGAATTTACATAAAACTAAAGTGAAGAGTAAGATAAATCTATAATAAAAAAAATAAAAAAGTCAATAAGTAATATTTAATATATGTTAAGAAATATAAAAATTTATATAAAATAAAGCACAATTTATTTATTTATTTATTTAGTAGTAACACATCTAGTAAAAAGTTAATGTCATATTTGATTAAGATGTTAGCAAGAAATTGATGCGACATTATTTTTATGATTGACACAGTCGCCTAACTAGGCCTAGGCCTGTTCTAAGGCAGACTTTTAATGATGATATTAAGTGTGCACTGTCAACTTAATCTATAATTAGTACTTATTTTTAAAACTACAAATATTTACGCATATACAAATATGGATAGATACTTATATACATCTATAGATAAAATATATATCCATGTATGCACACATACACATACATATATTTATACGAAAATAATAATAAAACCAAAATAAATAAAATAAAAACTAAAATAATATACAAATCATATATAAAATAATATATAAATCAATTACATATTGATATGACTCACATACCTATAATAGTCATTTAAAATTATCATGGAAAAACTAAATACTAAGTACTAAATACAATCATTCAAAATACAACAGTCAACATATTCCCTAAGCCGTCCCTACCCACCTCCAACAACCAATCCGTTAGAGATTTTTTAAAAGTGGATGTGTTCTCACTACTTTTAATTGCGTCGGGAAGATTGTTATACATTCTAGGGCCAATGAACGTGAAATGGCGCTGGCCAAATGTTGTGTAAGATCTTGGCACCAACATATCACCAGTTCTTGTTGCTCTCGTCTTTCCAATTCGTTGATTATAAGGTGTCATTTTATTTTTAGTATATATTAGGGCCATGCGAACATAAAGCTGTCTTACATCCAAAACCCCGGACAAAAATTCATTGTCAAAACAATATATAACAACAAAATGAATTGGTAATTAGTTGAATGTTAAAATATAATCAACATACATACTGTTTAAAAATATATTAATAATTTGTGCACGTAAGTTTTATTAAACTATAATTTCTAACATTTGATGTATGGTTAGTCTGTCATGACTCGAGAACCATTCCTTAGTTTTATTTTTGAATACCCTAAATGTGAAATTCATTTTTATTTCCATATAGATCAGATTGTAAAATCTCGGCGTAATGAAAGAGTAATGTCTTTGTCTAAATGATGTTTTCATCCTGGGTATTATTAAGCTACTTTATAAAACTTGTCTTGTTGGTCTTCGGTTCTGAATTATTCCTAAATTTGAATTATTGTCCAAAAATGGCTTTAAGAGGAAAGTTTTTAAAAAAAGTTGCCTATAATCAAGGACTTTAGCTTCCACATAAAGTTCATTGCTGTGATGGCGATATGGTCTGCGGAGAATAATTTTGAGTATACATTTCTGCGCAACTTGCAATGGCTCTAGCAGGGTTTTACCACAACCACCCCATCCAATTATGCCGTAAGTAATTAGCGATTCACATAAAGCATAATAAACAGTTTTTAGCGTTTTGGAATCCAGAATATTCCTCAGTTATTTAAAAATATATCCAAGGATTCGCACCTTTGTAGCCACGTTATGTATATGAGTGTCCCAACGTAGGAAGCAATTTATTGTATTTATAATCATTTTCATTACGGTTTTTTAATGAAATATTTGTGGTATAAATATATTTATCCATATAGATTAGACAACTACTTACTTGGTATTTGTACAGTTACCCTATGACACCCGGGTTGATATATCAATTCTAACAATACCACACACTTCCAAATCTGTCCAAGCGTTTAGAAGTTATGGTGGAATAAAGAAACGGAAAATATATATAGATGAAACCTGAACACATTACGCTCCTTTTTGTTGGGTAGTCTTGTAAAAACCGAAGGCAGGTCAGAACCATGGAACCAGAACTACTTTTGTTTAGAGAACTACTTAATTTCTCACTGTATGAAGAGAGGAGCTAATGCATGGCCCTTTTTGAATTGGCCACGAAGACCCAATTGTTCAGGGTCGGTCACACTCACGAGTCAACACCCACCCAGCGGCCTCCACGCAAGAGTCAATCTTCTGGCACTCCTGGACGGTCTGCACACCGTGCGGCGTAAGCCAATCGATTGTGCATTCTGACTAACAGTCGGGGGAGTCTGGAAACAGTACTGTCTCCTATAGAGCGGGGGTGGTTGTTGATCTTACGGCGACTGCTCTTGAAACGACCGTCGGCTACCCGATTCTGGGTGAACAGCCGGGCAAGGGATGCCGTGGTCCGCGATAGATTCGGTTGACACCGTTTCATAAAGGAGAGGACCGCGCAAGCGACCTGGAACTAGCAACTGAAAGTAAGGGCGCGAGTGTGGCCCGATGGGTAACATACCTGGCTATCTCGCGTATAAGGCGTTGGCCTTTTACGGGCATGTCGCGGAGCATGACGCTAAACTGTTTTCTTCTTCTGGAGTCTTCTGCGCTCACGTCACGGAAGACAGAACGATCAAATTTCGTTAAAACTTCCTGAGGTGACGGGTTTGCCCGTTGTAGTTGACAGCTCTAGTTGTATATGAAGGGTTACGGGGGAAAACGATCAATGCCATTATTTGTGTTAAAATGGATAGCTACTAATGCCATCTTTGGATTGTTCATAAACGAATCTAAGCATGAATCGAAAGGAAGATCAAAGGAAGAAGAAAACGTGTGACTGGAAAGACCGATGAAGGTCCACGCGGTGACGGTGAACCTTGATCATTCATGTAACTCGATGACCCTCCGATTTACGCTCAGGAAAAATTGTGATGGGAAATACTGACTTTTCCACGTTTTCTTTTTTTTTCTGAGATATAATTTATGTAAATATGGTTGCCAGTACGCCAAAGAAGAAATGTTCATATACTTTCTCTCCTATATCGTGTACTCTCCCAATTAACACCATCCTATCTCCGCGAGCTTTTTGAACCACTAAGTTCCCACGGTCTCGTACTTCGGTCAGCCTCTGACAGTTTACTAAAAATTCCGAGTCATAATAGTGATTTCTATTCCTATTCTTTCTCTGTCCATGATGCAAGACTCTGGAACGATCTCCCAGCAAGCATACGAAACTCGCCTTCTTTACCATCGTTTAAGACTCACCTTAAGGATTACTACCTTTCTAAGAAGTAACCAGTTCTTCCCTTTCTCTCCTCTTCCTCTCCCAATTTCCTCTTCTCGGGAATTATTAGTTTTAAATTCTTCCACTTGTCTGTATGTTATGTAATAATCTTTATTTTCACAATGCGCGCATGTACCACTGTGTTTAGGTTAGTTGTAAGACATTGCCATGTGGCAATAAGCTCGCCTTTTTGTATAATAATCAGGTGCAAATAAAGAGTTTATTATTATTATTATTATATTAAAATGTATTTTTTTTACAAACTGATATATCCTTATTAATATGTCACAGTTTTCACTTTTCATCAGATAAAATAATAGATCAGATAATTGAACTTGTAACATAATTACAATAACAACAATAATTAAAAACAATTTGAGCTTATAGTACAAAGCAATAGTTTCATTCGTGTAGGATTCAAAAGGAAGGTCATCAAAATAGACTACCTAGAAAAAGGTCTGCCAATAAACTATTAATATTACGTTGGTTTGCAGAAAGAAATAAAAAGCAAAAGACACATCTCTAAAACAGTGTTGTTCAAAAAATAAAATATTTGAATTATCGATTATATTCGAACCAACAAAAAATAAAATATTTAAATCAACGGTGTTCCTAGCAGGTACAAACTCTGTGCACGACCCCCTTAGCGTCGAAAAAGACAATCCGCCACGACCGCAGCATTAACCCAGTTGTTACTGAAACTTTTGCATAGCTTTTATCGCGGGCCTAGCAGCGCGGCGACCGAATGAAGAAATTTCTTAACCAAAATTTATGATTTTAAACTGATAATTACGTCTAAACGAGTACTGCGTACGATTCGAAAAAAAATATATGTTAAACAAGAACATTTTCCTAATATTCTTAGCTTTGAATACTTTAGATTTTGTTTATATTACATAGTGTAATTAATTTGTGAAATTAGGTCTAACCGAACACAAAAACGACTACTACGCAAATACTATCTGGCGTATTATTATGAAACCTGCACCATTTTAAAGATAATTTAATTATCTATCTTTTTGTCTACGATTTTTTTCGAATAATCCGGTTTTTTTGCTTTATCGAATAAAAAATTCGTGCGCGGCGCTCTATCGGAAGACGCCGCAGCCGCAAATGATACGGAATAATTTCAACGTTTTCCGATAGAGCGCAGTTATCTGATATCAGAAAAAATAAAATAAATAAAATAAATAAATAAATATAATTGCATAAGTTGTTAAAAATGCTATGCAATAGCTTTACCGCGGCAGTCCCCGAGTGCCACACGTATTTATTTTTTTTCTCATGTCACAGTAGTTTTTTAGTATTATATAACCTTGATGCATAAAATCAACATGGAAAAATACCAAAAAACACTGACTTTTCAGGAAAGCTCGGAAAATGCGGATCGTTTTAACGATCAGTAGTAATAGGCAGGTAGGTTAACGCTCATATAACTACTACTTTATCTATTGTATCCTATTTTAAATTAAAGAAACACCGTTATTATCATGAAAAAGGCGTTATTATCTATCTATCTATATCTATCTATATAATCTATATCCATCTAGGTCATAAATTTATAAAAATCGTGCATGAAATAAATTTCAATCACAAGCTTATTTGTAAACACTTACCGTTTTGAAGACATAGTGAAAGTTAATTACGCTAATGCGAATTGAAATAGAAAAGTGCTTCAAAATTATGATAATAAGATAATTATCTATGCACCGAAACACTGTCAAACGATCACTGCGGCGATTGGTAAACAATAAGCAAAAGTTATCTGCACGTTAATATTTTTCAATTGAGGGTATTCCCCATACTTTTTTTTAAATCTTTATAAAGATCGGTAGTTGTAAATGGGTTAAAGCGACGATGCATGTAAATTTCGAATAATATTTTTTTTTGCAATTTTTGAACGGAAAAAAATATCATAATTCACGTTACCTTTCTTAAGTACATAGCTATTTCAGATATTCAAAATAGGATTGGAAAATTGAGAAAAATAAATAAATCTGGGAGCTATATAGAAAATTTTCATTTTAGAGCATTTTTTGAATTGTGCCTCACACTAAACTGCACGATCAACAAACTCGAAAAAAATACTACGACATTTTACCATGAGTTGTAAAGTGGAATGCTATCGCACAAATTTAAAAAAAATACGTGTGGCACTCGGGGACTGCCGCGGTAAAGCTATTGCATAGCATTTTTAACAACTTATGCAATTATAATTATTTATTTATTTTATTTTTACTGATATCAGATAACTGCTCTCTATCGGAAAACGTGGAAATTATTCCGAATCATTTGCGGCTGCGGAAGCAAATGATTCGGAATAATCTCTAATAACGTCTTCCGATAGATCGCCGCGTACGAATTTTATTCGATAAAGCAAAAAAAACGGATATTATTCTTTGACTATTCGAAAAAAATCGTAGATAAAAAGATAGATAATAAAATTATCTTTAAAATGGTGCAGGTTTCATAATAATACGCCAGATAGTATTTGCGTAGTAGTCGTTTTTGTGTTCGGTTAGACCTAATTTCACAAATTAATTACACTATGTAATATAAACAAAATCTAAAATATTAAAAACTAAGAATATTAGGAAAAAGTTCTTGTTTAACATATATTTTTTTCGAATCGTAAGCAGTACTCGTTTAGACGTACATCAGTTTAAAATCATTAATTTTCGGAAATTTCTTCATTCGGTCGCCGCGCTGGCCTAGGCCCGCGATAAAAGCTATGCATTAGCTTAAAAGTGAAAGTATCATCCATATTCACTGTTAAATAGTTTTTATTACTGTGTGTTTTTTCAAGTTTGTTTTTTTTTTTTAAATAAACTATGTACAATAAACTTGTAGTACTGTCGATTATTTTTTTTCAAATAAAATATCAGTATATTTTTTAAATAATATTTTGCAGAGCCCGCTTATATTATATATTATTGTTGTCATACAATGAGATAAGCGCACTCGTCCCACGATAAAATGCCGCAAGCGACATTGGGTAAATATGGTTCTTTTGTGAGGACCAGTTTCTGATTCAAATCGCATAATGATCAGCCAACCTTTTAGTGTGTGGGTGTCAGTCAAAGACTTCCAGGACTGCAACGAACAGTGGAAAAGTCGCTATAGGGTAAAAGTGGGATAGTTGCCCCAGGAGGATAGACGCTCCATACTTCACAATTAATACTGCAAACATGAAACGGTCGCAGCTAATACTTATCAGCAAAGTATACATACCCCTCTAGTGTTTGAGCGGCAACCGCGAAGAGTTTCAACGCATTATGCGTTTGCGCCTTTACTATTAGACACTATATAAGCGAATGGGATGCTATTACTATATCCGGGCTTCCAGCACCGATGACTTTTACTAGAATCGTCTCTGAAAGTCCATGATTCCGCAATAAATAAGCAACGGTTTTTTCGCATATTTTTATGACATTTCGCGTGATAACGATCTGTAATGATTGTCCTATAAAATCCTCGTTTCATTACCGAGTTCAACGCCTTCTTCCCCGATACGCCAGTTAAATGCCGTATCCCCATTACGAGCCGTCGCCCCGGCAATCTCCACGGCAGTCCCGCCAATATATCTGGGTATTTTATACCTGCCGACAGGTCGGGGCGCCTTCCCAGGCCAAACAAACATGTCAAATGAGACATCCCACGACACGGCGGGACACCTCGCGTCCCCCTCGCACCCGTAGAGGAGCGAGCGGGACGCGGCTATAGCGTCGTTAATTTTGAGGAAATTTGTTAAAAAGACAGGACGGCAGCGTTATCTTGACACTGCTGAGGCAGGTGATAGTCGCCTCTTATCTCCGTTGCTTTTAAGAGGCGGCTTTGAATTTTGTGCTTGCGAGCCTGCTCGTTTTTTCAATACGAGATTTAGAACCAAAAATCTTCGAATTTAGACTTAAACATGGCTCATCACACATAGTATATACAGATTATACCAGACAGCAGCGTATCTTAGAACAAAACTGAAAACGAAGCGAGCTGCGTCACGAGTCAAAATGCTCGCATATGGTCGCCACATGTCTACTACTCCGCCAAAGCAGATGTTCAAACGTTTGAGAAATTCGCCAACCTTCGCACGCGCGTAACGCTAACCAAAGGCGTTCGTCGAGGTGTACCCCTCTGCTCACTTCCCTCGCACCCTATCCCCGCAATGGCCTGTCGCTCAAGAGTGCATCTATTGTTCTCGCGGTATACTGTGGTATATATATTTTTATTTATTTATTTTTATTGGACTTATCAAATTAACCATTTACAATAAGTATAATATTAAAACAAATGGCAAAAACTTTCCTCTTTCATTCACTGGCTAGTGCTGCCCAACTGGGATATACCCGTTCCAGGGAAACCAATTTATATTTTTACATTTAAAACGAGGGTCGATGAACCAACCAAACACACTAATAATAATAATAATTAAAATATATATATATATATATATATATATATATATATATATATATATATATATATATATATATATATATATATATATATATATATATATATATATATATATATATATATATATATATATATATATATATATATATATATATATATATATATATATATATATATATATATATATATATATATATATATATATATATAATAATAAAAATGTAATAAAAATTACAATATTATATATGAAATAGAAATACTAAATACATCAGAATACACATATACACACATACATACATATAAACACAATATATGTTAAGTCAACTTCAACTTATTCTACTACATCGATCATGGCATGGATAGATAAACGCTCTTCTTGCAACAGCCATTTATTTATTTTGCTTTTAAACAAATGACAATTGGGGCTGGTTTTTATGTCACTGCTTAATTTATTATGAAGTCGTGTAGCTATGAAAGAGTAGTGTCGCTGTCCGAAAGATGTCTTCATCCTAGGTACATTCAAACTATCACTCAGGAGTTGTCTAGTGGGTTTCGTGTGCGTAATAATAAAAGATTTATTTTGTTTGGCCACGAAACCCAACGTAGTGCAGTTTTAATGGTGGACAGCTTTGAAAAAATATTACAATATCTCTAATCAAAAATAATATCATATCTTAGATAACATGGCCGTGCCCAGGGGGGGTCCAAGGGGTCCGGACCCCCCCCCCCCGAAATGAAATGGATTTACACTAGATAGAATCGACTTTTCAAAATGAAATAGATTTACACTGTGACTATATAAAATCGGCTTTTAGAAGCAAAAAATACATTATGGGTATTCCGCTAAGCTATGTTATCTGGTAATCGGGTTAAAATCGAGGAAGAAATAACAACGATATTTCAGTGACAGTAGAAATGTATACGATAACAGACCATGTTATCGTATACATTTGTATACCATGTATACCATGTATACAAATGTATACCATATCGGACTGACACATCCCGCGCAGTCAAGTGTCAACTAGTAGAGTTGGACACTCGCATTCATCTCAGCGTCGTGTTTCGTCAATACGCGATATAAGAACAATGTGTTATTGCCTAAAGTACGCTTGACTAAATATCAAAAAACATTTTTATATATAAGTTTTAAATTGTTCAATGCTTTGCCATCATCAACGAAAAGACTTGAGATGGCAGCATATAAAATCTGCTTGAAAAATCAGTTAGTCAAACATGCCCTTTACAAACTGGACGACTTTTATGATATTGCGTCCACAATTGCTTGATTATAAATATCCATATTATGACTATACTTTCGAACTAAGTTTTAGATTTTATTGACATTGTTTTTAATTACGCATGTTTCAGAATTTTTCTTTTTATGGTATTGATTATTATTTGTTTGATTATTGATTATTTTGTAAATTTGACTATTTTTAAGTAATCACCTCTGATTACAATTATTTTTTTCCTTTTAATTAATCAAAGCGGTTTTATCATCCGGTAAATTATGATTGTAAAATTTGACATGTTCCTCAGTATTGTGAAATGCTTTTATGGAATGAATAAATGATGATGATGATGATGATGATCATTAAAAGCTTAGCGGACAGCGCTCAGAACGTCAATCATATTATCGGACGCGTCCGCAAGCCGCGAATTATGGACGCGACTGAACAGTATGCACAGTCGTTTGGGACGCGGCTTGCCAGATCTCTATCGGACGTCCGAAGCCTCAAGGTGACGTCCGCGACTGACGTCTGATAATGTGCAGGGCTCAATAGAAATTCATTACACAGATAACATTTCAGTCGCGTCCATAAGCCGCGGTTTACGGACGCGTCCGATAATATGATTGCCCCTTAGGCGTTCACGGGTATGTTTTTAAGTGTTAGTTTCATATCCATCCGTTCCACTCATATCGAACAGAGCATAGAGCAGTCAAAAGACTCAAGACTCAAATGTTTGTCTCCATCACTTAGTCAATTATTGGACGATTGGCATGGTCAGCGCCCTGCTATTAGACGGTGTAACGAACGTTTGACGTACGTGATACGTCTAATGTTTGAACAGTTACCTAAAATAATTTAAAAAACGGATAATGACGACGATGTTGTTCCTGTTGCCACGGCAGTAGTCAGTCAGTCATGTTGTTCTGCAGTCAGTCAAGTTAAAAGCCTAATAGGAAGTGGTGGATGGTGTGTATAAATAAAAATAGGACTATAATTTTAAAAAATCTTTAGGTTTTTAGGTTTAAAAACGAAAATGTTAGTGTTTGCTTTTTCTTATAAAATTCACATATACATGTGTGTTATATACATAATACATATGTGGTTAATAATAATAATAATGATATGGTCTCCGAGCATTTTTCTAGTGCACCCATCTTTTGCTTTAAGAAACATTTGCTTTTATAAAGCCACTAACCAAATACCCCATCTTATCTTCTCCTTTATCCTTACCTGGGAAAGAATAGTAAATTATGGTACATTGTAAACCCAACCATAACCTATAAAATCGAAGACTATCGCGGTTGTCTGACATTATAAATAGGATAGAAAACGAATTTACTGCGTGAAATTTGTAGCACCCGACGTTTCGGTGACGTTGCAGCCGCCGTTATATACATATGTGGATAATCGATCGCAAAAAGTCAACCCATTGGAACACTATAGTATTTCCACGTCGATATTGTATGGAGTGGCCCAAGGAGTGTGCTCGGCCCTTTGCTTTTCGTTATCTATATCAATAACTAGCTGACCCAGCGAACTTCGTACCGCCTAACAGTCAATGAATGTCTTGCTACAGATTAGCTGAACTTAATTTATGCTTTTATTAAAGTAATACAATGAATACAAAATAAATATTTAGTTCACTACTTTATTAAGATAATAACACAAAAAGAAATATAAAAGTACAAAAATTAAGTATATCAATCGCGTGTCAGCAAAACATGATTGAATTGAACTATTTACATATTGTGCAGCATGGGATGCACTCGGTTTAATTCTCTTCTTTGAAGCACCTTGTGATATACGACACTTTTTGTTTTTTTATCAGGCGCAAGAACAAATAAAACGGATGATTTGCTGACACGTGAACATGCCACGTACAACTGACCATGAAAATCGGTCCAGCCGTTCTCGAGTTATAAGTGTTCGAATAAACCCGACTTTGTTTTATATCTTATATAGATATAGATGTTACCAATGACACGATCCGCAGCAAATGACCACCAAACCTGTAACACTGTAAAAGAATCTCACAATTCACTTGAGGACTGTACGTGCCAGTAGTGTACTTCTGGCATCCAGGACTATCAACCTACCATTATTGAGATACTCGGGTCGAAATCGGTAGCAAGCAGGTGCTCGTGCCGCTGCCGACACGCCTTCTATATAATGAGGGTATATTATATATTGAAAATGTCCGTGCGGCGCTCAACGTTTTAATTTCACAGCTTAACGCTCCTGATAATTATAGCAGCGCTGGAACGCACAATCGCCGAGCCACACACACGCGAAAACGGAAGCCCTTTGCACGTCAGTCAACCCTCAAGTTGCTTTAATTATTTCGATTCTGTTTTGACAATGAGAATAAATCGGTTGTGTCACCGCAAGACTTTCCCTGCAAGCAGCTAGGGGCCTATTTCATCTGAATATTCATTTCATAAATAAAGTCGACGAGCAGCTAGCGACAATTTTATTTTTATTTATTTATTTATTTAGGTACATAGGATTAGGTATACAGTTCATTCATAGGTCATGTAATCTTATAATAATTATATAAATTATTTAATAATTAATATAGGGAGGTTTAACACATCTTACATGACCTTTACGCCAATAGCACATCTAACTAGGCGATAATTTGGCCCGTCTCTAGATGTGCATATTTTTATGCAATTTTAAGAAATGAAGTGTTTTTTTAAAATAAATTATTTGGACCCACCACCTGTATATACACATAACTATACCAATTTTATAAAAAATATAGCTATGTAATAAATATATACATTTATAGTTGTAATTTAATAAAATTTAATTAAGAAAAATAGATAAGTGATACTAAATAAATTGTCGTGCGTTGCAAAGAAGTTGATCAGATTTTACATATCCCTTGTTAAGTAGCCATCTATTAAGGTTTGCTTTAAATATTTTTATGTTAGGATAATTTTTCATGTCTTCACTAAGGGAATTATATAATTTTGGGGCTATGTAGAATATATGTCTCTGGGCAAATGTTGTCCTGACTGACGGAATTATATAATTGATACTCGCGGACATTCTTGTGTTCAGATTGTTTTGAGTTCGGGCGTGGTCATCTCTAGATTTGTAGAATGCAAGAAGCGCTTGCTTAATGAATAACTGTTTAGCTGATAGCACATGGGATTGGGAAAATAACAAGGCAGATGGATGACGCCGGTTTTTCCTGTGAATTACTCTCAATAATAATTTCTGCGCTTTTGTCAATCTATCCAGATTATCATTAGTAGTAGCGCCCCATGCCGCGACTCCGTAGGACAAAATACTCTGACACAAGGCCATGTATACCATTCTTATGGTTGTTTTGGACAGAATGTTGCGCAGCCGAAGAAATACATAAACCAGCTTTCTAATTCTCGAACTCAAATTTGCAATCTGATTTTCCCAACATAGCTTCTCATCTACCGTTATGCCTAAGTAGGAGACTGTTGCAGATTTGCTTAATTTAGTACATACCTACACATCTATTCTTATCCAAGCATTTGTCGGTATGAATGGCAAGTGTTTGGTTGAGAACCTGGCTGGGATTTCCCCGCAAGCTGAAAGTGATAAATTTTGATTTCGCAGCATTTAGCGTTAAAATATGGTTGCCGATCCAAGTTTTAGCCAGTTCCAAGTTACTTTGAGCTTTGATGTGCTCAAAGTAACTTGGAATTCCTTATAATGTGCGACTTAACGCAATGAAAATTTGAATTTTGAACGCGCGTCATCATTGAGATGACGCGATTCAATTTAAATATCAAAATTGCAAACGCGGGTCGCCGTGAGGCTTCGAAATTCCGAACGATCCACGCATCGCCAGCGTCGCTTTTAATGGCTTTTCATTTAATTAATATATTGCGGACTTTAAATATTATTTGTTGTCGCTTGCATATGATATATTCCAATCAAATGTCCCAACAAGGCATCTTTGTACTGAATTTCAAGTCTCATTGTAGTATTTTCCGTGGTAATAAAACGGTATTTTTCAATGTAGTATCGGTCATTACAAAGTATTAATTTTAAAGTAGTATCGGTCATTTACTTCCCTGGTTATGTACTAGTATGTTCTTCGGTCAGCCTCTGACAGTTTACTAAAAATTCTCGTCTAAAAACCTTCGTCTTGGGGTCGGCTCAACTCACGGTTTAGCTCCTATCCAGTAGACTCCTCGAAGAGGGTCTATCCTGGTAAGGACATTGTTTCCCCTGCCTCTCATCGCATGCATGGTGGTAAATTTTCCCCCGGGGATGACCTTCTGGCGCTACTGGGCGGTTTGCGCACCTCCACTCCTAAATCTGGGAGTGAGGGCGCGAGGCTTCCCGCTGGTTTAACTTCGCAGTGCCACGCAGTAAGGCGTTGGACTCTCACGGGTGAGTTGGCGTAGCTAGAGACAGTGGACTGCGTCGTCTCTTCGTTCTCCCCAGGTTGAAAGAAAGATTACATATCGGTATACGTATACCTTCATGGGGTGACGGGTTGGTCCGTTGTAGGTGTCATCTCGAAAGTACCACTGCACTGTATGATTAGGTTAGTAGCATGAAATTGCCATGTGGCAATAAACTCGCCTTTTTACACGATTTCCCAACAAAAAAGGGGTGTTATGTGTTCAGGATGCATCTATGTGTGTATTCCGTTTCTTTATTCCACCATAACTTCTAAACGATCGTACTGATTTTAGAAGTACGAGGTATTGTTAGAATCGTCATGTCATCCCGAGTGTCATAGGAAAATATGTCACAGAATATCAAGTAAGTAGTTGTATAAATGTCAAAATCTCCAAATGTCAATAAATTGACATAAATATATCGTGTTTAATGTCAAATGAAAGGTCTGATTGAGTACATTCCGAAAATATACATGTATATATATGGATAAATATTTCATAAAAAATATTTCATAAAAAATCCGTAATAAAAATAGTTTTAAATACAATAGTTTACATTCTGCAATGGCAGTCGTTTTTTAATTCTTTTTAATATGATTACTTGTTACATTTATTTTTTTTAAGCACATATAAAGTATATTTAATTTAATACAATACAAGATCGAGAAACGTGAACTGTATTTCATTTTCGAGGGGTTTCACCAGGTTTGTGAGTCAATCTGCAATATGTATTGTGCCCGTTGACGTAGAACGAACTAGAAAGGGCTCACGGACCATCGCGCTGCGGTCAATTAATAAGGAATAATAAATTTTTATTAAGGGTCAGCCGAACCATATTATACGCAACAGTGGTTATAAACACTGCAGCGAAGAAAACCCAAGATTGGCACACGCATATGCACAGCAAAAACAAAACAAGCAGCTTGATTGAGTCGTCCAGTCGTCTTGACTGCCGATTCGAGATCACACTGAAGGTTGCTGGAATCAGATAAATCATTAGGGGCTCTCTAGACGATCAAGCATGCTTGACAAGCTTCGCGTCGCGGGAAGGGAGGGGATCGTAAACCGCAGGAAATATGCAAATATTTTTATGTAATATTTACCAAAAATGCCTAATTTTGTAGTTTATACCAGGGAGCCACGTTAATTAGACGTAATTGATTGATGAATGATGTGACTCCCTGGTATAAAACTACAAATTAGGCATTTTTCGTAAATATTTCAAAAAAATATTTGCATATTTTCTGCTTGTCAAGCATGCTTTATCTACTAGAGAGCCCTTTACACTTATAGTCTACGACAGCGGTTCCCAAAATGTGGGTCGCGACCCACTGGTGGGTCGCGAGCCGATTCCAGGTGGGTCGCGAACACAACGTATGAACGTAGGGCAGATAGACGACGAGATAGATTGACGAGTCTAAGTGTATTTAGGATACCTACAGACAATATAATTAAATAAAATAAAGATAGCACTTGAAAATAATACAATATAAAACTTGCAACCTTGCAACAAAGCGGGAAGATGAAATAGCCGCACGTAGAGACAGCGCCGCTTCTCCAGCCTCGTCTCGCTCGCCTCCGGCGACCGCGCGGCCGGGCGGCACAACGTCGTATTTGTGTGAAGTAGGTTTTTCTGCTATGGCAAGTATGAAGACAAAGTACAGGAAGAAGCTGGATTTGTCAAATTCTCTGCGCTTAAAAATATCTCGTATTAAAGTTGACGTAGAAGCTGTAATTTTGAAAACTAGAAAGCAAGCTCATCCGTCACGCTGAATTATTTCGCCGTACCTACCCTATGATTTTCAAAGTAGGTAGGTAAGTAGGTATGTAAACGTAGTTCTTAGTTTCTATTTTTTGTACGGTCGCACATTACAATTCCTTACAAAATAAAGACTTACTTATGACACTTACAAATGAATTGTTTATTTTTTACATCAAACCACTCATTAACTTTTCTGAAAAAATTCTCGCTGGGTCGCAAAATATTGTCATTTTAAAAAGTGGGTCGCGTGGTCAATTAGTTTGGGAACCTCTGGTCTACGAAATATAGGCTGGCGTAATTGTCGGTAAGGCGCGATGCTTGACAAGCATGCTTGATCGTCTAGAGCCCCTCAGGACTCCGGCACCTAAATCGTCGTAATCCGAGTCGAGTAACATTATAGGAGAATAGGCATGTTTGTTTGTTTGTTTAGATCAAATCTTGCAGGCTGAATTAGAACCACCTTCTCCTATCCTATAAAGTTCCACGTTGACCTTATTCACGAAAGCCTGTGCGAATTCTATAAAAATAAAGGAAAGCACCAAACTCTTGCCCACATACATTCCCACAATACAAGGCACAAATCGATGTATACTCATAATTCTATACCTGCAACATCACAATTTCAAAAGACAACTCAATACAGAAGCATAACATTTTATAACAGGTTACCAGATGAATTAAAAAATATACAAACATATACACTATTCAAAAAACTTACCAAGGAATTTTTACTGCAAAAATGTTTATATGGCACGGACTTTTAAAATTTTATATTCACAATTGATTGACTACTCGTTTATTTTATTTATTATTTTTTTTTTTAACTTCCATTTTAATCCTATTCTGAACACTTCATTTTATAGACTTGATTATGTAACATGATTTAGGAATTATTGCTTTTATTTTTATATTTTTACTCTGATTATTATTTGATGCTTTCCAAATTGGACTCCTTGATTATTATTATTATTATTGTTTTTTTTATTTAAAGATTTATACTTTTTTATTATTTTTTTATTTTTGGATTTGGTATTTCTATTTTTGATATTTCTAAATGATCTTTTTAATATTTAGACAATGTAATGGTTGATTTTGTATAGTTTATTGACTTTCACATTTCTAACGTGATTTAATTTTATTTTTGCCAGATATATGATATGTTTAAAATATGAATATTATAAAAAATGTATTTATTAATTGTAAGTTCTATACCCTTACCGGGTTTTTTGGAATAAATAAACTTTGAACTTTGAACTTTGACCACCGGACAGATGAATTAAATAATCTAATATATACATATATTACGCTTTAGGTAACATGAATAAGTTTATAGTAAAAACACATTTTAAAAAACAAGTTTTATTGAAATGCTCTGTCCCGAACCAACCCTGGCTGCAGCAGCCATGTCATAATCGACCATTGAGGAGTCCCATCGTTGAAAGCCAATCCTACCTCCTGACTGGTTACAGGACGAGGTCGCTTACGTATATACGGTGTCCTCTCCCTTACGTATATACGGTGATACGGTGTCTACCGGATCTTTCGCGGACCACGGCATCCTTTGCCCGGCTAATCACCCGGTATCAGGTGGCCGAATGATCGTTTCATGAGCAGTTGCCGCAAGGTTAACAACTACCCCCGCTCCATAGGAAACATTACTGTTTCCGACTCCCCCGGCGGCCTTAGTGGCCAAACAACAACAGAGGCCATTAGCTCCCGCTGTGACTACAGTCTTGACCTTGGTCACGCAGATATTATTTATGGGGTCAAACCTTGCTGAGGAATTCTCCCCCTCTTGTCCCGGAGCCGACCTAAAATAACAAACAGGTCATCCGACCCAATCAAGTGATAAGCTCGATGTATCACGCAGCACCCTCCTTTTTGTACAGGAAAGGATCAATCGAGCAGAAAGATCTATAGATCCCATAAATAGATCTCGCAAATTGGAGTAAGCCGACGCGCGAGCGTGCCCTAATCCGCAGGCAGGGTTCACAGAACCCTTTCCAAGTTAGGTCCTCTTTGAGGAGGCTACCGGATGGGGGCTGAGCCGTGAGTTAAACCGACCTAAGATAACAAACAGGTCATTAGGCCCAAGCTGCACGGAACCGTTAGGTACCCAGCGATGATAAATATGCTCGATGCATCACGCAGCACCCTCACCGTACAGGAAAGGACCAATCGAGCAGAAAGATCTTTAGATCCCATAAATAGATCTCGCCAATTAGAGGAAGCCGACGCGCGAGCGTGCCCTAATTATCGAGCTAACACGCCGCGCCGGCGCAGCCTCGTTCTCTCGATCCGCGCCGCTAAAAGATGTAGATGTGAGGGGCGGTCGTACCGACTGACAAAAGCTACCATTTATCACCGACAGGGGGCGGGGACGGTGACGAAAAATATGGCCGAAACAGGGGCGCAATCGGATTATTACAAAAATTAATGTTTAGTAACTCTTACAATTTCTTACAATTTAAATTAGAACAATATTGTAACTTTTGTAGATTTTGTAACTTTTATTTCATAAAATATCTTCGGCGTGGTACTGCGGTATTTTCGTACAGGTTTAGACGAATAAAATTGCGATGCGGTGACCAAAGTTGATTACGTAATCAGGACGGGCACCCCTTCCCCCCCCCCCCCCCCACCTAATCAAGCATAAGCATTGCCTTCTGTATCTCGAGATAGAGAAGGCAATGGCATAAGCCTCAGCTCCAACCCCTCCCCCCTCCCCTCGGTGATTACGTAATATGTGGATGGCCCCTAACTGACTACACTTGAAGAGTCGGCGAACAAAACGATCTAAATCGATTTTGTCCCAAACATGTTTTTTTTTAATCGATACGCCGTTATATCGATTGGTAAAACTATTTACTACCAAAACGATCTAAAAAACTTGATCATTTGAAATTTAAATTAAATTATTTCAAAATGATCTAAGTCCTATACTAAATCACGGAAAAATGTTTCCATTCTAAGCGGTCTAAAAATATTTTTTTTGCACGGTTTCTTGTTTTTCTTGTTGTATCCCTAATTTACATTATGGCAACATTCACATTTGAGCATAGCTTCGGTAAAGTAGTTACTGTGCAAATTGATTTGGTGTAAATAGTGAAAAAAAATCATCTAGTACGGTTGCAGCACTCAACGCCGGTTCTAAGAAGACATATTCATTATTTAAGGACATTTTAACATTTAAGGATTTAATAGGTTAATGTTAACGATGTCAAAATTTAAAAAATAAAAAAATACCTAAATGTTTTAATTTTTTATTTCCTGTTTTTATTACACCAGCAGCAACCAAAACGGTATAATTTATTAATACAGTAGCGATCAAAACGATCTAAATAATCCGATTTCAATAAAAACGATCTAAACGAAGGTTTTTTTAAAAATAATAATATGTCCCATTCTTGCAATGAAAAGTTACTTGCGAATGCTAGATCTTATACAAATTAGCCAAGTTATCGACTAAAAAAACATTTTTTGCCTTTCCTGTAAAATTGAGTTCAACGCTTTTGAATAGATCGTTTCGTTCGCCGACTTCTCACTTATATTAAAATATGAAATCCAACAATATCAGATTACTCAACTCTACAGCAACCATTCTGAGCTGGCGAAATGCAGGTGGCGCTGACTAGGTTGTCCGGCGAAACTAATAGCAATTATTTGGACATCTATAATAACATTGATAATGAACGTTTTTATTATAATGATTGATTTTAAAAATCCAATAATTTGACCAATAATAACAATAAGAACATTCGGTAATTACATAACAACCATAACAAAAATATATATTGAGACGGAGGAGATTCCTTATAGCATGCAGGTGAAGAACCTTGGTGTCCATTTCGACCAGAATCTGTCCTGGCAGCACCATATTAGTGAGATGAGAGGAAAGATCTTTAACAGATGTCATTCGCTGAAGAAGCTCCAAAATTTTGACAAGCTGACAATCTGTCAATCTTTGCTTCTTTATTATGGCGACGCCGCCTTCCTCGATCTGACAGAAGAGCTGGCCACCAAGGTGGAAAGGCTACAGAACGTCTGTATCCGCTTCATGTTTGGCCTCAGAAAATATGACCATATTACGGAATATCGTAGCAGACTGCAGTGGCTTACCACCAGGGAGACGAGACAGGTTAGAACTCTCTGCCTCTTATATAGAATCCTCGCGGATGGCGTGCCGCTTTATCTTGCCGATAGGTTCACCGCGTTATCGACGCACGGCCGTCCCCTGAGATCAGAGGGCAATAACCTGTTATCCATCCCTGGTCATAGCAGTGATTTTTTTTCATACTCCTCCGTGGAAGCTGCACGACTCTGAAATGCTTTACCAAATGATGTTAGAACAGCCCCCAGCATCTCCTCGTTCAACACCAGGCTCAAGGAGCATTAACCCTAAAACCCATAAATTATTTAATTTTAGTCATTTGTTTTACTTTTTTTATTATCTGTCTCCTTCTAGTTTCTGTTTGTTTCTTTTTATCATTTGTGTTTTGACGTGACAACGTCTTATAACTCGATGGACCGGCTGCACGCACGAAAAAACATGATTCATGCGGCGTTACCTCGCTCTGAGGCGTTCCATTTATTATATTTATTATTCAATATAAATGCTGCCATCTACCGGTTGCGACAAGAATTATTTACTAACCTCAGTCTAAAATAGTACGAATGAAAATCACTAGATTGATTTAAATTCTTGACATAATTTTATATGTATTCTTGATATACGGAATGTTATTACTGAACGGACAATTTTTTTGTGGGTACAACGAAGTGCAACGAAGTAAGCAACTTTTCTGCGTCCCATCTTGTGCAGCACTTCACTTCAAGCTAATCTGTGCCACAATTTTTCCGCGATCTCGGAGATAACAAATGACGCGACCTCCCGGTGCGAATGCTAGGACAAAACTGGCTGGCGGCCGCTACTGACCGCGTATTTAAGTAATATTATTGACATACTACGTATATAAATATTGATGAAAATTTTGAAACAACAATTTTATAAATCATTAAATTTTCTATAATTTAGTGAAAGAATCATCGAAATCGCTTCAGGCGTTTTAAAAATATATAAACATTCTTTCGTAAAATAATAGGAGAAGTACGATTTTTTCTGTCGAAACTAACAGTAATAATAAACAAACGAGACAACAAATTTGTTTTTGATTATATTACACATACCATATATATATTTTTTTCATGTATTTGGACCATCCATTTAGGAGAAATTCGCGTTTAAAGATAGGTCTATTTCGCAGTTTGGCCTATCCTAGCGCCTTAAGGTTTTGCCATTTTGTTTCAGTTATTTTTGTAATTAAAATCAATGTTTTATAGTAATTAATTCTTAAATAAATCCTACTACTATTATAAACGCGAAAGTTTGTAAGAATGTATGTTTGGATGTTTGTTACTCTTTCACGCAAAAACGACAGAATGGATTTTGATGAAACTTTACAATCATATAGCTTACACATCAGAATAACACATAGGCTATAATCTATAAAGATATATAGTTTTCTATCATCATTATCACAATTTTCTATCACCACGCGGGTGAAACCGCGGGGCTCAGCTAGTGAATAATATTTCTGGAGTTATGATTTTTCCAATGCGGCCCTGTGATCCTTAGAAATTCGTTAAATTTAAAGGAAACAAGGAGGTTTTGTGTGCCCTGTTGTCGGCAAGCAATTCAACACGACGTTTTTCTCTGAAACCAAGCTGGCTGGGACCAGACAGGGTCTTAAATTGCTAGTTAACGAGTGTTGTCGATTTAACAAACTATCGATATTTCATTTGCCATTGGCAATCATGCGTATGTGATGCAGTATGTGACGGAAACGAAGGACCTATGAGTGATTTTTAATTCAAGCCTGAGGTTTCGCAATCACGCAGCTTTACTAAAGAAGGCATCTTCAAGCACAGCTTGAATCAGTCTAGGGATACGCGGGTAATGGGTATTCTAGTGAACCTTTCAGCATCGTAAGAAGTCGAATGGTTCGTAGGTAGCGTCGGTAGCGAATGGTTTCGTGCAGCTTGGGCCATAAGATCTGATGTGTACTCGGGTCGGCTTAACTCACGATTCAGCTCTTATTCAGTAGCCTCCTCGTGTGATGGACTACCCCAGAAAGGACTCTCGCGTCTCAGGCCTCACGGCTGGTGGATCAGTTTCCTTTGGGGGATTGTCCTCTAACGCTACTGGACAGTTAGAGAACCGTGCGCGTCAGCCAATCGGTTGTGCATTGTGACTAATTACCGAAGGAGTTGCATGGAGACTATGGAAATAAATAACATCCGTCTCCTAAGCAGCGGGGGCGGATGTTGACTTGTTGTCATGCCACTTTTGAAACAACCTTTGGGCCACTTGATCCCGAGTGGCATTACCGGCGAAGGTCGCCCAGGTCCTTGATAAATTCATCTTGAATTACCGTTGTAATACAGCAGGCAGAGGCCGCCCAAGCGACTTCATTCACGTAACCAGTCGGGAGGACGGAGGTATCCTGAAGATTAATTCCAGACGGAGATATCCTGACGAAATTGGTAGCCAAAGGACGACATGGTCCCACTGGATTACTTTTTTAGTGCCTCGCCTTAAGGCACTTTTTTAGTGTATCGTCCTAAAGTATTCTACGCTTACCTCACGGGAGAGAGAACGATCATTATCATTAAAACTTCCTGAGGTGACGGGTTCGCCCGTTGTAATCGACATCTCCAAATTTAAGAAGTGGAATCGGTAGGCTCCTCAAAGAGGGTCAACCCTGGAAAGGATTCCGTTTTCTGTATTCCTCCGTTCCGTTTACCGGATTCTATGACAAGGGTATTACGGCAGGTGGATCTGATCCTCTGGGGGTTGACTTTCGGGCGCTGCTAGGCGGTTTGCCCATCGTGCGGCGTAAGCCAACCGACTGTGCACTCTGGAAAATAACCGGGGATCGGTCTGGAAATGGTCTTATCCGTTTCCTGAGAAGCGGGAGTGGTTGTTGGCCTGTTGTCAGCTATTTTTGAAACGACCCATTGGCCACTCGATCCCGTGTGAAAGGCGGGCAAAAGACGCCACGGTCCGCGATAAATTTGAGAAATCGGAGAAAATTGAGAAAGAAGCGGTATTGTTTTTTTATGGGATAAAATCTTTAGTATAATATACATTCACAAACACAAGCGAGCGTGATTTCTAATACTGCGTACAGACTAACAAAAGGTAACATGAAATGAAAGAATTAGGCGTCCACATTAGTGCAATGTAACATAATTTGTAACAAATTCTCATAGTGTGGACGCCTTGCGCGCGCGACCTGTGCATTTTATGCGCATGCTTCGAGCATTTCAAGTCGCGCGCGGAGCGATCCGTGATTTGTCGGTTTTTCGAACGAACACAAAGGGGCGCGCAGTGTGCTCAGAGCGCCAGTGTGGACGGGTTGTGTTGAGACAGGTATGGATACAGCTACGGACGAATCGTGGAAGGAAAAAAATCCATACAATTAATCGAGGCGTACAGAACACGAGAAATTTTATGGAATCCACAAAATTGGTCGTCACACTCCATTCTCTTCTCGTGTTCTCAGCAGACTGATATTGCGTTCGCGCGCACGCCGGAAACAGATGAGAGTAGGTATATGTTCGGTTCGTGCGCGCGCTGCGTTCACACTAATGGAATACTCCTTTCATGTTACCTTTCGTCAGTCGCAGGTACGCAGCATAATACAATCTTACTGTACACTCTAAGAAGTTTCTTTTTTAAATAAACAAACATCGATTGATTTTTTATTTATTTATGACATCCCTAATCACGGGTGTGTCTGGATGGCTATCGTTAGGGATTACAACTTGTCTTCTGTCAGTAGGGCAGGTAGATTTCTCGAGTCTCCCGGTGCATTGAGCGTCGAAAAAGTTGGTTTTCGGTCTGACTCAACTGCGCGCGTGCTCAGCGGGGTGTCGCCGGACCCGTGGCATGCAACATATTCACTCTTTACATAAAGGAAATTCTCGAAAAGGCGAGGCTGTACCCAACTCACGCTGAGATGAGGCCGATAGAGGATATTTTAAGATTTTCGCGCCAATTTTCGAATTGCGATCGCGGGACATGTCACATTTAAAAATTCGAATTGCGAACGCGTGAAATGTCATATTTCGAAATTCGAACTATGTACGAAGGCCAGAAATGCCTTTTTAAAATTCGAATTACGAACGCGGGATTTAAATATTTGCATTGCGAACGCGATAACCGAACAATCTACATATAAAGGACATTCTCGAAAAGGAGAGACCATACCCAACTCACGCTGAGATGAGGCCGATAAATGATATTTTAATATTCTCGCGCCAAATTTCGAATTGCGAACGCGGGAAATATCACATTTAAAATTCGAATTAAGAAGTCGAGAAAAGTCAGTTTAAAATTCGAATTGTTTCAAAATTCGAATTATGTACGAAGGCCAGATATGTCACTTCAAAATTCCAATTGCGAACGCGGGATTTAAAAATTTGAATTGCGATCGCGACAAATATATGTACGAACAATCGATAAGGAACATTCTCGAAAAGGAGAGGCCGTACCCAACTCACGCTGAGATGAAGCCGATAGAAGACATTTTAATATTCTCGCGCCAAATTTCAAATTTCGAACGCGGGAAATGTCACATTTAAAAATTCTAATTACGAAGGCGAGAAAAGTCAGTTTAAATATTCGAATAGTGAACGCGGGAAATGTCCCATTTCACAATTCGAATTATGTACGAAGGCCAGATATGTAAATTTAAAAAAAAACGAATTAAAAACGCGGGATGTCTCACATTAAAAAAAATCGAATTAAGAACGCGTGAAACGCCACGTTTCAAAATTGGAAATATGTATTTACAAAGGCGAGATATGTCACTTTTAAAAATTCGAATTACGAATGCGCGATATGTCACATTTAAAAATTCGAATTGCGTAGGCGCGAATTGTAACATTTTAAAATTCGAATTATGTACGAAGGCGAGTCACATTTAAAAAATCGAATTACGAATGCGGGATATGTCACATTTAAAAAATAGAATTAGCAAACTCGGGAAATGACCATTTTAAATTTAGAATTAAGTAGGAAGGGGAGTTATGTCACTTTAAAAAAACGATTTACGAACACGCGAAATGTCACGTTCGAAATTCGAATTATGTACGAAGGCAAGATATGTAACTTTTAAATATTCGAATTACGAACCCGGTAATATGTCACTTTTAAAAAATCGAATTACGAACGTGACAAATATATGAAACTTCCACATTCCAATTTTAAATATTGCACTAGCGAATAATCTTTTCTTTCTTTTCCAGGGCTGGAGTACTTAAACGCCGCCAGGAACTTGGATCTACACGCTGGCAGTACTCTGGCAAGCCAGGAGTTTCCCTTTAGCTTAGATGGTTCGTATTCATACAATTTATTTGTATAGATGATGCGTAATGTGGATGTAATCATAATTATATGAGTTCCCTTGATTCAACAGGGCAGAATAGTATTTCCTGTAATTGTATATGGTATTAGATTAATCAAATCCATAGTAATATTTGGCAACCCTTCTGAAAGTGCGAAATGCAGGTGGCGCTGATAGCACTGACGGCCAAACTAATAGCCATTTATTTGGCTTTTATATTTGGCTAATTATCTGATTGATTATAAAACCCAATATGCCAATGATTACAATAGTAACATTCAATGATTAGTGCCACCTATCGCACTTTTTATGTAGGCTGATCACATCACAGAAATAATACAAGATATATAATGCCATCTATTTGTCTATCTGGACATTAAAACGCGTAATTTTTACGTATTAAACATGTAGGTACACCTATTAAAAAAATGACATCTTTATGTAAATAATATTAAATTAATACGAGCTATGATTTAAAAATTCGTAAGTTATTATATTATTATTTTGTACCATATATGCGTGTTCAGAGCGCGATCCACCTACAGTGCACCGCCATACTGTTGTACCACGAAAGTCGCCATATTGAACATAATAATAGAAGATTAATCAATTTTTGGAACAACAAGTGCCATCTACACGTTGTGTTTCGTAGTTCAATCCTGGTTGCCAATTTGTAGTATGACATTGAGCAATCTAATATGCTATATAATCAATGCTATTCCTAGGAAATCTCCAAGAGTTAGCTGATTTTCATATCAATCTAAGAACCATCTGTTGAAGACCAGTAGGTGTTCTCAACAGCCAATTCACCAAATAGAGTTGTCAACTACAACGGGCGAACCCGTCACCTCAGGAAGTTTTTACGATTAGTCGTTCTATCTCCTGTATGAGCGCAGAAGACTTGGACAAAACAGTCCACTCAAGCTCCGCCACATACCCGTAAGAGGCCAACGCCTTATCCGCGAGATAACCAGGTATGTTACCCAGTTTCAATTTCGACCAGATTACTCCGGTCTCTCGACTGGTTACGAGTTCGAGGTCGCTTGCGCGGTCCTCTCCCTTACGAAGCGGTGAAACGGTGTACCCAGAAGTGTAAAATATAGTATCATGATGGGCCCGATTCCGGTCGGTGAATTCCGTGGGAGCTCCGTTTGTATTTTATTTTATTCACTTCTGAGGGGTGAGCAGTGGATTCCGGACTAACGACCGGCTGTGGTAGGTTTAGTACAGCTGTATTGCCACATGTGAGCGTTTACCTTACCACCCATTCACTCCCCCTACGTAGCCATAGAATTTGAGATGCGGAAATCGCGGTTTTAGATATTTTTTCTAGGAAAGAGTTGATTATTTAATATCTATTATATAATATATATTTACTATCTATCTTTTCTAGGGTCCCGACTGGCATCTCCGAACCGCTTGCGGTTATCGGGCGGAGCCCTGGGTTCCATCGGCAACCGGAAGCGCACCATATCCTGGAGCCCTTACTCCGCCGAGTCTCTGGATCTGGCGGCGGTCATCAGGGCATCACCAGCCAGCCTGGCGGCCGCCAGAGCACCTTCGGCAGCCTCAACGGGCAGCTATGGTCACCTTAGTGCCGGTAAGATTTTATCAATCCTCATCCACATGCTGTAATGAGTGGAGATATTTTTTTGTTTTTTTTTTGTGTGGGGCTTTTCTAAGGTCTTTATGAGCCTTGTAACACTGCGACCATTGCTGGCCTATTGTGTTCGCCACCTACTATAGTTCTGCGCTAAGCCTCGAGTCATTTAAGAACCGCAACAGGCTTTTGGCGCCAGATTGTTTTACCTACTCAGGTTGAAGGTAATGACCCCCCAAGTGGGTGTATCTTTTACGCATCAGCGGGCCACACTCGCACATGAGGTGCAGGGAGTATCCTCTGCCCCTTGGAGAAACCTGCACATTTTTGTATCTCGGAGCTTGAGGTTGTACATGTGTTTGTTAAGGCCACAATGCCTTGTGAGCGCCCTCACCTGTATGCGTAGATTGTTCCTATTTAGCGATAAGGCCTCACGGGCCGTCTTAGGGTCGTACGCCTTAATCAGCGCTTTGGATTGATTCAACCCTGGCGTGTTGTTCCAGTGGTTGACGGTTTGTTCTAAACATATTTGTTTGAGCATTAGGTTTGCAAGGCTTTTTGTTACGCCACAGCAAGGTTCAGGGCCGTATAACGTTCCCTTTGCTCCCGTCTTAGAGTATAAAATTTGCGTCAAATTTTGTACTAAACATTTTTTTGCACTCAACCGTTTTTTTTAGATAGAGGGTGGAGAGCGCACAATGCTCAGCCATGCATACTGTAATGCAAGGTCAACTGTTTGACTGCATTACAGTATGTATGGCTGAGCGCTGCGGCGCTCTCCACCCTCTATCTTAAAAACGGCTAAGCGCATGAAAAAATGTTTGGAACAAAATTTATTGCAAATTTTATACTCCACAATTTTAATATTATATGTTAACATCTTTGTAGGTATAGAAACCTAGATAATCGTTAAAAACCGCCTTTTGTGACCTTTGGCCTTGAATAACTTACGACGCAGACACGAGATTTTATGAGACTTTCGAGACAACTTTTAAAACGCCAAAATGATGGTGTATACGATTTCCAGCTTATTATCTTACATTCCAAAGTTGACCCCTTTTTTTGCTTAAGTGAATGCACTATAACATATGTGTGAAATGTAAGTCCCCATACAGATGCCATATCCTAGTATCGAATTTAATAATGAAAAGTGAATGATTTTTATAATATATACTGATATACTGAACAGGTAATACTATCTCGCCCATCAGGAATATTGATGTAAGATGGTGGAGATACGACACACGGAGGTAACGAACACTTCAATACATTTCTGGGTGAAGGTTTCGTTGCTGGTTATCGCTCCACTGTGTTGGCTGCCTCTCGGAATTTCGATTTTCTGTTCTCGGGCAGCCGTCTTTCCATCTGCCATTGCCAGTATAGAAACTGTCCGCGATCGTTAATGACGAATACTCGCTTTAAAGGATAAATTCTTTTTCAGGTGCCATATCGCCGGCTTTATCCCTTTCGCATGCGTCCCTCGCCCAGCAGCTGCTAGCGCGGGGCAGTGCCTCGCTTCTGTCCTCGGGAGGCCCTGGACCTCCAGGGTCTGGAGTACTCTTCGATCCCCTCAATCCTCATCATGTACATCACCATCATTTGGTCGCCAGCGGACTGCACAGGTTTGTAATATTTTATATTTTTGTTCTTTTACTAGTGGCCGCCCTAGAATCGCTGAGGTTCTTTGAATGGCGAGTTAGCTCATTTCTTTGCAAGGTTATGAGCATTTTAGTTCCATTATAATCTTGATGAAATGGTCTCTATTTCAGATCTCATATTAGTTCTCCCAGTCAGTTACTCCTAAGCAGCAGTGTCCCGCTGGACGTCAGACCACCCATCGCCCCAGTCACCTTTCAGCACTGTCAACCATCGCAGCAGCCCGAGGTCACCAGCGTCATGGAAGCAGACAGGTATCAATTAGTCTTTAATACTGGCCCAAGAATTGGATCTTCCCTGAGACGTCTGAATTGGATCTTACCTGCACTATCTCGTTGGAGACGTATGTTTCCTATGACAGCAGAGGGTAGTTGTCGACTTGACGTCTTCAACCCTTGAAACGATCCGACGGCCACCAGATACCGAGTGATCACCGCGGGCAAAGGGTGTTGCGGCCTGCAAAATATTCGAACGGAATAACCGGTTACGTCAGGTAGAGACCACAGTTTACCAACCAGTAGCTTTACTCTCGAACTACAGGGCAATGCGGGAAAAGGGGGCGAGGAATATGGGCGGAGGAGTACGTCCCGACGAACGCGAACGATTAACATTACAAACAGGTAAAGGCCGGTGCTTCTTTTTAGCATTCGGATATCTGTTGTAGGCCGAGTAGCGCAACATCTGGCGACCATATCCGAGCCCTTACGACTCGTGCCGTATTCGATTTGATTTCAATTTTGTTCTATGAGAAGCTACTGTCTGGGGTATAATGGGCCCTTGCTGAGTCGGTCATACTCACGGGTCAACACTCATCTGGCGGCCTCCATGAATGAAGTTCAAGCCCGGGTAGGACTCTGGCCTTGAGAGCTAGTTTCCCCCAGGAGTTAATCTTCTGGCGCTCCTGGACGGTTTGAGCACCGTGCGGCGTAAGCCAATCGATTGTGCATTCTGACTAACAGTCGGTGGAGTCCGGAAACTGTACTGTCTCCTATAGAGCTAACGGGCCCATGATGAGTTGGCCACAATGACCCATGTGTTCAGGGTCGGTCACACTCACGGGTCAACACCCATCCGACGGCCTCCCCGCATGGGGTGCGAATCCTGGGTAGGACATTGGGTCAACCAGTCTCCCCTGGGAATCAAACCTCTGGCGCCACTGGACGGTCTGCTCACCGTGCGGCGCAAGCCAATCGATTGTGCTCTCCGACTAACAGTCGGGGGAGTCTGGGAACTGTATTGTTTCCTATAGAGCGGGGGTGGTTGCGTACCTTATGGCGACTGCTCTTGAATTGACCATTGGCCATCCGATCCCGGGTAAGAGGCGGGCAAAGGACGCCTTGGTCCGCGATAGATTCGGTGCACTCCGTTTCACCGCTTCATAAGGGAGAGGACCGCGCAAGCGACCTCGAACTCGGAACCAATCGAGAGACCGGAGAAATCTGGTCACAATTGGAAGTGAGGGCGCGAGTATCTCGAGCCCACTGGGTTTATTCCTGGCTAACTCGCGGTAAGGCGTTGGACTCTCACGGGTTGTGACGTAGCTGGACGTAGGATTGTACTGTCCAAAGTCTTCTACGTTCACTGCAGGGCGACAGAACGACTAATCGTTAAAACGTCCTGTGGTTACGGGCTCGCCCGTTGTAGTCGACACCGCAAGATGTCTCCTATAGAGCGGGGTTAGTTGTTGACCTTACGGCGACTACTCTTGAAACAACCATCGGCTACCTGATTCCGGGTGAACAGCCGGGCAAAGGATGCCGTGGTGCGCGATAGATTCGGTTGACACCGTTTCACCGCTACGTAAGAGAGAGGACCGCGCAAGCGACCTTGAACTCGTAACCAGTCGGAAGACCGGAGTAATCTGGTCGCAACTGGAAGTAAGGGCGCGAGTGTCGGTCCAGTGGGTATCATACTTGGCTATCTCGCGGATAAGGCGTTAGCCTCTTACGGGCATGTGGCGGAGCTTGACTGTTTTGTCCTAAGTCTTCTGCGCTCACCTCACAAGAGACAGAACGATCAAATTTCGTTTAAACTTTCCAAGGTGACGGGTTCGCCCGTTATAGTTGTCAGCTCTAGTTGTGCTTAGGGTCTCCATAGACGGGCAGCTTGGAGTAGTCGTGGAGCAGTCGTTTATGTAACAACACTTCTATCTGGTAGCCTCATCGAGGGGCTTACGCTTTGTGAGTTACTGCCACTGCTGTAATCCTGCAATCGGAGGCTGTTGGGATCAGAAGATCGCAGATTCGTGGGAATATCTCGGGTGGAACTGTGCGGTTGGAGCACTATCTGCACTTGCGGAAAAACGACGAAAGCCCCAGCCGGAAAATAACCAGGGGAGACGTCTGGAGACGTATGTTTCCTATGACAGCAGAGGGTAGTTGTCGACCTGACGTATTCAACTCTTGAATCGATCCGTCGGCCACCAGAATGACCACGCTGGGGCAAAGGGTGTTGCGGCCCGCAAAACATTGAAACGGAATAACCGGTTACATCGGGTAGAGTCCGCGCAAGCGACCTAGAACCCGTGACCAGACAGGGATACGGAGAAATCTGGCCAAATCTGGTAGTAAGGGCGTGAGGTTGGCCCGCTGGATTCACTTTCCAGTGCCTCGCGGTAAGGCGTCGGCTTCTTACGGGCATGTTGGCGAGCTAGACTGTGTTTTCCCTAAAATCTCTGTGTAATCACCTCAAGGCTGAAAGAACGATCTATATCGTTACAACAGATTTCGGGGTTCGCCCATTGCAGATGACAGCTCCGAAGTGTATTAAAACTGCAGATCTCCCAACAGCGACAGGCTGAAGCTATCGGCCACGACTGTCTCAAGCTACTCGTCTATAGACATTCATATTCTTATTTTTTATATTACTTAGTTAAAGTCTGTCTTAGAATAGGCTCTCGCCAAGTTAAGTGACTTTGTCATATAAACAATAATAATAATAATATGTCTTGCATCATTTATTTGGTATCTCATTACAACTATGAAATAAATTGTTTCTTAGATGTAATACTGAAATAATCAAATAAATATTTTGGTCCTAAAGCAGTGCGTCCACGACGGTTCCATCCCACCATCGGAAGTCTCCGCCGGATTCGGGTTCCCACTCGCACTCCATCGCCAGGATCCAGGGCGACTGCCACTCCATGAAGATGAAGACTTCCAACAAACCCCTGAGCGCTGCAGCCGAGAGCACCGTCCAGGATGGCATCGATCCCAAGGATGAACCCGGAGACTTCATCGAGACCAACTGCCATTGGGTATGTAGAACTGGTTACAATACAATACAATCAACTACTCCAGTAGATAGGCATTCCTACACTTGGATGCGTCACAAAATTAAATGCTTAAAATTAATTTGTTAAAAACATAACTATCATGATAGTTGTCATGGCTGTAATATTATATTCAATATTACCTACTTACAAATAATCAAAATATACTAATGTCATTAAATAGTAAGAGAGAATAATATATTAAAATAGAAATGAAAATTCTATGTAGAATAATCAACGTAAAATAATTTTATTGTCAATCCAGCAATATGCCTTCGTATTTTTTAAACATAAATAGATGTATAATAAATTATGTGAGAATTAGAATGTCAGCCATTATAATACCGTTATGTTTAAAATTTTACAAATTTTACTAATTATCAACATGGAAAATAAACTCGGAATTTTCAAACTCCCTTATACCACAAATTGGGTTTCTTACCAAATTATTTATAATTATCTTTTTACAGCTGCTTCATTGTCTTTTGATTAGGTAATGATTGGGTCCTGTAGACAGTTCAAGCTAGATATTGTTTGCACGCAAATCAGGGTCCTGCTTTTTGAATTGATAAAGAAATTGTCGTAGGTATATGAGATGACACAAAAAATATATGAAGTCCCAGAACTGAACCAACATACTTTGGATGGTGATAGCTTTGTTCAAGACTATTGAATGCAATGTTACAGAAAAAAATATTTAATCTTGGTATTTGCAAGATTTAAAAGTCTAATCTCGCAATATCTCAGTATTTTGCGAGCTCTCGCAAATTTCAGATTAAGATTTTTTAAATTTATAATTATTTTGATTATTTCTATTGCAACTTGGTAAAGATACGTCGTAAGGGCGAACTAATGAAATAAATTATGTTTTTAACATTTATTTAAAAAAATGGAATTATTTTGAAAGTAACTTCTTTAAAAACACAACACATCTAGAGTTTCGTCAGCTAATCAACTTCGGATGCTGCGTGTCAGATATCCAGCGGCAGGAAATGCCCATTCAGCATCGACACTTGTCGATACTACAGATAACAGGCATTGGTTAGCAAACTGCAGGTATTGTGCTTTTGTCCCGCCTAATTCAAAGATTTTAATTTCTCTCCTGATGAGTTTATCAATGGACGAACCAGTTGCACGTTAACCCGTTGAGTATGATACGACCAAATCTGGTTGTGAAACAATTATCCGTTGAGTATGATACGACCAGATCTGGTTCCGCGTTTTTTTCACTTCTTTGACGTTCTCATATTTAATTCATAATTATCTAATTGTTTTACAAAATGATATTTCAATATTCTATATTCGAAATTTCAATGCAATCATTGTGCAGTTGTTCTTTTTATGATTGGTGTAGTAGTTTCGTAGTTATAGTACTTTAAGTCGATGTCGCCGAAAATCCTGCAAAAGAGACAGATGCATCCATGAAAATACCCATTTACTCCAAGGGTTAAGGGCGTTCTTGTTATCAGACTTTCAAAACCATCTATCATTCCTCAGAGAAAGATATGTGTTTGCGGTTGTGGCCTAAATATAGAGGCAAGTTATCATCATCGTTACTTTCGTTGGCTGAGTCTACTATAACAACTGAATCTGCAGATGAAGACGGAACAAGTCCACTATTCGTTTGAGAAAAATGGTCATTTTAGTTATGTCCATATAATTGTTCGATCAGCTTCATCATCTCTCTCTTGATCAAAGATTTTGGTGGAAATCTTGCAAATCTTGCAAATTTTGCATGCAAGATTAATCTTGCAAAATCAGTGCGAGATCTTGGTATTTCGAGATCTCGGTAAACCGAGATTGCATTCCCTAGTCAAACCCTACCTAAATAAAAAAACATGTGTTCAGTAAAGTCAATGTTTTTTTTTCATCACCATTGTTTAAAGTTTATCAATCAAAAAAAAATCAGGAAAAAAATTGAAATAATAGTGAATTTTTCTTATTTTTTTTTGGACAATTAAAGGTGATTACAGATAGTGTAATACTTCAGCAATCATTCAGCATCAAGAAATTTCAGCAAAAAGTCGGATAAAAAACCAAGATCTGTAACAGTAAAATTTTATCATGAAACTAAACGAAATTTATTCTTAAAGGCAGTAAAAAATCATAACCAACAATGTAAGGTAAATAGCAGAAAATTGAATACAAATGATATAGGGATCTCTGGCAACGCCACACCTATATATCACTGAAAATATCACTCATAGAACAAAATTCCTGCTAGGTCGGGCTAAAGCTTTTGTCAGAGAAAATGGCTATAAATATGTTTGGGATAATTTTGGAAAAGTATTTATACGTAAAGATGAGACAACGAAACCAATTATTATTAATTATGAGACAACTTTTTTAGAAATGAAGTAATTAAATTTTTGAGGATAATTTTAGGCCATATCTCTATAAATTACCGCCTTTATATTATTTTGACATTTATTTTTTACTTTATAATGAAATTTATTTTTAACTTGACTATTTCTATGAATTACTATGTTTTAGACTTTTTAACTTTTTAACTTATTTTTTATACAACTTTGAGATTTTTTAATTACATTTATTTTAGCTATGCTTGTTTGGGTTTCTCAATATTTGGATTGACATTTTTACATTTTATTAATATTTTTACAGGTTGCTTTTTATTTCATATATTTCTTTTATTTTATCACTTGCAATATTTTTGTTTGATATTTTTTAATGTAATATTTTTTCCTCAGTTTAAAGATTCGTCAATAAATTGTCAATAAATTAAACGAAATAATAAACGAAAATAGCTCTACAAAAATCATCAAAATTAAACATAAACAAAAAATATCTTGCACGGTCTCTTCTCTTACCTTTCCTTGACTATGCAGATGTGGCTTATCTTGATTTATCAGAGGAACTTCACAACAAACTTGAACGTTTGCAAAATGTATGCATACGATTCATCTTCGGTCTACGTAAGTATGATCAGGTGTCCGAATATAGGGCACAGTTAAAGTGGTTACCAGTACGCCAAAGAAGAAATGTTCATATACATACTTGCTCTCCTATATCGTGTACTCTCCCAATTAACACCATCCTATCTCCATGAGCTTTTTGAACCACTAAGTTCCCACCGTCTCGTACTTCGGTCAGCCTCTGACAGTTTACTAAAAATTCCGAGTCATAATAGTGATTTCAATTCCTATTCTTTTTGTGTCCATGGTGCAAGACTCTGGAACGATCTCCCAGCAAACATACGAAACTCGCCTTCTTTACCATCATTTAAGACTCACCTTAACCCCTTGAGTATGATACGACCAAATCTGGTTCTGAAACAATTATCCGTTGAGTATGATACGACCAGATCTGGTTCCGCGTTTTTTTCACTTCTTTGACGTTCTCATATTTATTCATAATTATCTAATTGTTTTACAAAATGATATTTCAATATTCTATATTCGAAATTTCAATGCAATCATTGTGCAGTTGTTCTTTTTATGATTGGTGTAGTAGTTTCGTAGTTATAGTACTTTAAGGTCGATGTCGCCGAAAATCCTGCAAAAGAGACAGATGCATACATGAAAATACCCATTTACTCCAAGGGTTAAGGATTACTACCTTTCTAAGAAGTAACCAGTTCTTCCCTTTCTCTCCTCTTCCTCTTCCAATTTCCTCTCATCGGGCACTAAATTCTTCCACTTGTCTGTGTGTTATGCAGACGGTCTATATGTTATATAATTATGTAATAATCTTTATTTTTACAATGCGCGCATGTACCACTGTGTTTAGGTTAGTTGTAAGACATTGCCATGTGGCAATAAGCTCGCCTTTTTGTATAATAATTAAGTGCAAGTAGAGTTTATTATTATTATTATTATTTCCTTTCAGCGCTAACTTCCACCGCATGAAGGTTGACATCATTTGCAAGACATTTTTGCTCCATAGCTCCTCGACTGTTCACTAAAAAAGGCAGACATGTTTTCAATGAAAAAATGACACATAGTACGAACAACATCTTCTTTTTTCTAGGTCAACTGCAAATTAGAGTTTCCGACCCAGGGAGACCTGGTAAAACACATAAACTCAGACCACATCCACGCCAGCAAGAAAGCATTTGTGTGCAGATGGACCGGCTGCTCCAGGGACGAGAAACCTTTCAAAGCGCAGTACATGCTCGTGGTTCATATGAGGAGACACACGGGAGAAAAACCTCATAAGTGCACAGTGAGTTTCTATCTCCATGGCCTATATCTTTTTAATTTTTCAATATAGAGTAAAATACATCTTTAAGCATAAAAACAAATGAATTACATAAAATACTGGTTTTCAGATCGTAGTACGTCGTTACAATCAAGCAAAAAGTTTGAACCTAATTATTGTGAAAGTTGTAATCAGGCTGATTGCCAGTACTCAGCTTCTTTACACTAAATAATGTCGTCTTTTACAGTTTGAAGGTTGCTGCAAGGCATACTCCCGCCTCGAGAATTTAAAAACCCACCTCAGATCACACACGGGCGAGAAACCCTACATGTGCGAGTACCCAGGCTGCTCTAAGGCTTTCTCTAACGCCAGCGACCGAGCCAAACATCAGAATAGAACGCACAGCAATGAGGTATGTAAAACAATCGCTTTGATGTTCTATAATTATATATAATCGTATAATTTATATTTAATCATTAACACTTTAACAGCGGAGCACGTACTTAGTATGTCATACAAAATATTCTCTAACTCGCGACTCACATACTGAGGGCGTGATCGATTTTCATACATTTTTTAAAAATTGCGTACTCGGTTCGATATTCGTCTTGTAGCAGCGTGTAGCTTAGTCTTTTATCTATACATACATATGCAATTCATTAGCGTGAATTCATAGCATGAGCAAAAAATTGCATGAATTCATAGCGTAAACAAATAAAAAAACGAAAGTGCCGAGAGTCTGCAAAGTTTATGCAGATATTGGTCAGAGCAAACTGGCAAACGAGGATGCATGAAGAGTCTTTTATTGCCTAGATTGCAATGTACCACTAAGCTACTATCCATGTTTTTTAAAAAAAACAAACAAAAAAAAATTATCCGGAAGATATAAAAGTTAGTCTAATAGTTTTTTTTTAATTTTATTTGTTGTGTGGGGCTTTTCTAAGGTCTTTATGCGCCTTGTAACACTGCGACCATTGCTGATCTATTGTGTTCGCCACCTACTATAGTTCTGTGCTGAGCCTCGTTTCATTTAAGAACCGCAACAGGCTTTTGGCGCCAGATTGTTTTACCTCCTCAGGTTGGAGGTAATGACCACCCAAGTGGGTGTATCTTTTACGCATCAGCGGGCCACACTCGCACACGAGGTGCAGGGGAGTTTTCTCTGCCTCTTGGCAGAAACTGCACATTTTTGTGTCTCGGAGCTTGAGATTGTACATGTGTTTGTTAAGGCCACAATGCCACGTGAGCGCCCTCACCAGTATGCGTAGATTGTTCCTATTTAGCAATAAAACTTCACGGGGCCGTCTTACGGTCGTAAGCCTTAATTAGCGCTTTGGAATGATTCAACCCTGGCGGGTTGATCCAGTGGTTGAAGGATTGTTCCAAACATATTTGTTTGAGCATTAGGTTTGCAAGGCTTTTTGGTACGCCACAGCAAGGTTCAGGGCCGTATAGCGTTCCCTTTGCTCCCGTCTTAGCAAGTTTGTCGGTGTTTTCATTTCGCCCGATTCCTGCATGGCCGGGAACCCATCTTAGAATTACCCTGTTCTTTTCGCCCAGGGAATTCAGTAGTGATACGCAGTTTTGCACTAGCTTTGAATTAATGGTATTCGAGGTTAGTTCCATAAGAGCTGCCTTGCTATCCGAGTGGATATAGATACGGTGGTTGGCTACTTATGGAGGTTGATATCCGCACATTCAATAATGGTAGTCTAATAAATACAACACAAATTTATATCTAAGCAGGTATTTTTTTTATAGCCATTACAATAATGCCAAAAAACGTCCGCAGGAAACGTAACCCGCGCTATAAAAATCGGCCGCTGTTAAAGTGTTAAGTAAAATATGTATAAATGTATTATTAAATAACTGTTATTTTTCCTCTGTATTAAGTAACTGTTATTTTCAAATTGAGAAGAATTAAAACAATATTTCTTTTTTTTTGCTTGCTGCGGATTACATTGGTGAGTTATTCTATAAGGTTTTTTAATTTGTACTTTGAAAATGTCCCTATGAAGTCATTCCAGTCGACACAAAAAATATTTCCCGAGCGATATTCACAGTTAAATTTACAAACGGATAATTACACAAATTTTGCTGGGACTTTCGCCTAAGTATATAAAGAGGTAGGTACTAATGGATGACTATCTGCTAACAGAAACCGAAACTAAGCCCGAATTTTGCGAATTAAAAAAAACTTTTTTTAAACTTTATATTCAGATACTGTAGCGGTTACACAAATGTTGTTGGGCCGTTCACCTAAGTTAATAATTAGGTAACGGGAAAGCCTTTACACTGAGGTACTAACGGATGACTATCAGCTAGCATTATTGGCTATCAGAAACCAAAACTAAGCCAAATTTTGCAAATTAAAAAACACTATTTTTAAAACTTTATTTTAAGATACTGTAGCGGTTACACAAATATTGCTGGGACTTTCACCTAAGTGTATAATTAGCTAAGAGGAAAACCTTTACACTGAGTTACTAACGGATGACTATCGTCTAGCATTATCTGCTATCAGAAACCGAAACTAAGCCCGAATTTTTCAAATTAACCCTTCAGGCCTCGGCCCCTCAGCCGATTAACAAGTTGCTGTCCCAAAAATTTTTAGTAAAAATTAGTAAAAAAATTGAATGATGACACTGTCTCACCAAAACATTAATTACTGCCAAACCACTGTACCCATAATTAAAATGAAACATATTAAGATATTAAATTAAAACAAATTAAATTAAAATAAAATTAAAACGGGGCCATCACGTTGAATCGTGTTGTGGCCGATATCGGCCAATCGGGGCTTGAGGGGTTTAAAAACACTTTTTTTTCATTTATATTAATTAAGATACTGTAGCGGTTACACAAATCTTGCTGGGACTTTCACCTAAGCGTATAATTAGCTGAGAGAAAAACCTTTGCACTGAGTTACTAATGACTAATTATCGGCTAGCAATATCGGCTATCAGAAACCGAAACTAAGCCCAAATTTTGCAAATTAAAAAATACTTCTTTTTATTCTATAAAATAAAAAAAATTAAAAATAAAATACAAATGGAGCTGCCATGGAATTCACCGACCAAAAATAGGGCCCCTCATATATAATTATTACACTTCTGGGAGGTGAAGGGTGGATTCCGGACTTACGACCGGCGGTGGTAGGTTTAGGACAGCTGTCTTGCCACATGTGAGCGTTCACCTTACCACCCATTCACTCCCCTTCGAAGCCATTTTAGGGCTATTTTATATTCCGAATTTTAAAAATATTTTTTCACTTCCTTTTTGTCTCTAAAATGCCAAGGTTTTCCCCTAAATGTAAGAGTGTGTGCTTATTTTCTTGCTTCTCTTTTTTTTTCTTAGGAGCCTTATGAATACAACTCTATTTACTTAGTTAAACAATTATAAAAATTTGGCATAATGCGATTTTATTAGTTTTATTAACATAATACAAAATATACTATGCTTATTTTATCAATTTACTATTACCGTTATTTTACTTGACTGACCATTATATTTTTATTTAACCATTACATTTTGACTGTCGATCATTTTATTAACTTTGCAATCACTTTTTTTGATTATTGACTATTTTTATTTGTTTCAATAATGCTGTCTCTAGATTGGCTGTTTCTCCCACTGGTTGGCAGCATGAAAACCAAATAAAAACCACGACACTATTTTTTCTGGCCACACAATGGCTGTAAACTCAATCAACCCTCTCAAGTGTGACTCTCTTGGTTAAGGATGTTTATGATGAAAAACATGTTTTTTCTAATTTTTTTATTTTTCTTTAAAAAAAAACAGAAACCATACGTTTGCAAAGCTCCCGGCTGCACGAAGCGATATACAGACCCATCTTCTCTAAGAAAACATGTCAAAACTGTACACGGGGCTGAGTTCTACGCCAATAAGAAACATAAAGGTAAGTGAACAATATCAAACATCGACGATACCTATATATGTACTTTATATGTTATGTGCAAAAGTGCAATTATTCAGGGGGAACGTTTAAAGGAAAAATGTTCACAAATCGTAATACAGAGCTGCGCAGGAAAACGGGAAATTTCGAACGTTAGATTTGGCAACACTGTAGTGCTGGAAGTTGTTCGGAACCGATGCGTAGTTGTTGTGAACGTGTTGCTATTAAGTAATCATGGAGCATTGGAGTGTGAGACCATTTTACAGGAAGGGTGATAGTGTGATGTTTTACAGGAAGGGTGAGAGTGATAGGGTGATAGTGTGACAAAGTATATTTCGACAGAATTACCAGCTAGGACGTCATAGATGTGTCCCATCTGCTCATGCGATTACAACATGGGTGCGTAATTTTGAAGAAACTGGTTGAGCATTGAAAAAGAAACCTCCAGGTTTGAAATAGGCGTTCGAACGTTACACATCCCAGAGATCATTGCAACTATGGAGCCCTTGCCGCTCCATTCGACAACATGCATCTGCCCAAAAGATTGGGCGAGAAACCCTTGAAAGATTATTGCACGAATTAATGTTCCATCCCTATATGTAATTAAAAGTAAGGGTTACATCCCTACATGTAATTAAAAGGAATAAAAAACTCGACTGCCATTATAAAAAAAGAACTACTGTATTTATAATTATTTTTATTACGGTTTATTTTATTTTATTTTTATTTTTTATTTCAAACCAGTTGATAGGAATTCCTACACTTGGTTATGTCAAAACCTAACAAAAATAACAAGCCTAATATTTAAATATATACCTATTAAGGTATAAAATATGAACGTCGGTATTGCAAGGTATGTATCTCGACTATATCTCTTTCTGTAATAGGTTTTTAATCGATTTTCAATTTGACTAAAATGTATTGACTATTTCTATTATTAGGTAGGCACATATTAATTATTTCTTGACTATTTTTATCTGCAATATAATCACTAAGACATTTTATTTTACTTTTGTTATTTTCGACATTACATTTTTTTTTTGTTATTTTCGACATTACATTTATTAATTTTATACTAAATAAGCTTATTTTTATCGGTATTTTAAAGAATTATTTACTTTGTGTTTCTTATCTGGTAAACTAAATGGTGAGACTCGATTTAATTCTACAATAATACATTCTTTATTCTTACGAGTAACCTTTTATTTTTTGATTATTAATAGAAGAATTTGATCATTAATGAAGAATTCAATCATATCACGGCCAAATGTAAATGTAATACAACTGTCTATACAACTATGTATTAGTTTTTAGGACAATAAATTATTTGATTTGATTTGATTTGATGAACTTTGAACATCCAAGCGCAGATTTTCTAGGTTATATAGAGGAAACAAAATTTTCCAATATTTTCAATCAAAATTCTTACATAATTTCATAGAATCTTCAAGTGGACAATAGTACTAAATAATCAAACAAATATAGAATAATTTCTCAAATTATCATACGGGAAGATATTTTAAAGAAAAAACACAAATTCAAACAAATCAGTAATAATAATAATAGCCAAAAGCCAATAGTTAGAAGAAAAAAAACGCAATTGTAAAATAGTCAATAATAGAAAGAATAAGGAATAATAATAGTCAAGTAGGTCAATAGAGCTGCGAAAAATTGATATTGTCGTAATCCTCAATGCTATAAATGGGGTTTTTAGTTAAAATACCCTGTACCTTTTTCTTAAAGTGAACCTCCACAAGGCCCCTGATGTGTAATGGAAGTTTGTTGTAGAATAAAAAAGATTGGCAGAGAAAGCTATTCCGAACCTTACTCAGTCGTATTTTAAAATGACACAATATTATATTGGTAATATTTAATTTAGCATGCGGAGTACACATAGGATATTATGCTCTAATAAGAAATTATGTAAAAATATTAGTAATAGGTAATGTATTTGTTAGAGTATTGTTTGTGTATCAACTATCGTAAATCAATAAGTGGGCTCAAGTGGTTTACAAGAGTATTCCTATGGTTTCAGGATGTGGCCGCGATGACGATACGATGGAAGGTGGAATCGCCGGCAGCAGTCCTCGCTCCGAAGACGGCGGAGTCCCTTCAGGGGGCGGTCGGGGGGCCCTGGTGTCCAGGTCCAGCGCCAGCGTTAAGTCGGAGAGCGACCGCGCTCTGTCTCCACCTAGTGGGAACAGCGTCAACCAGGTATGCAAAACAGATGGTTTCAAAATATGTTCTAATTATGTCTAATATGGTTCTAAATATGTTCTAATTATGCCTAATTATGTCTAATCTAGGTTCTAATATATGTGTCTGTCTTTGGGCTATGTTTGCTACCGCAACCGAGCTTAAACTACTGTTCTGATTATTCTGAAACTGCTTACCAAATCATCCAATCAAATCAAAATATCGGTGTAGCTTACAGTAAACGTTATAATAATTTATTTATTTAATTTGCAATTAACAATAATCTACAGTAAAATGTATTACTTGTCAAATTAAAATTATACGCTAATAAGTATAGAATAGAATAGAATAACTTTATTGTGCTATAAAAACATAACTTAATGAATATTACACTAGTTTTATAAAAAAGACAATTTATGCACAAATGGCGGACTTATCGCTATAGCGATATCTTACAGTCAACCATTTGATAAAATAATTCCTAATTTTCACAGTACAATACACAAAGAAGTAGTAAAGTTAAATTTAAAACAAACTTATACAAGTATACGTCAGTAACTTACGCTAAGGTTGCCCAGGAAAGGATAAAGGAGAGGACAAGGTGAGGTATTTGGTTAGTGGCTGTGTAAAAATAAATGTTTCTTTTACAACTTTTTGAAAGTATGCAACGAAGGTGCATGCCTGATAGAGTGAGGGAGCTGATTCCATAAACGAGCAGAATGGACTGTAAAATAATGCGTGTAAACAGAAGAATGATGTATCGGAATGGCGAGTGTGTTATCCCGGCTTGATCGGAGTGGAAGACCGTGGCCTCCCAAAGGGTGGAAATTCTTCTTGAGATAGAAGGGTGAAGTGGGGTTATTGAGTATGTTGTAGAGTAGCGACAACGTATGCAAATTTCTTCGATCGCGAATAGGCAGCCAATGAAGTTGCTCACGAAAGCAGCTAACGTGGTCAAACTTTCGCAAATTTAAAACATACCTGAGGAAGACATTTTGTAGACGCTCCAGCTTATTCAAAATAACCTCACTGGCATCTATATAACAAACATCACCGTAGTCAAGTATTGGCGTTACGAGCGTGGACACAATCATTTATTTATGTGACATGGGGAGAAATCGCTGAAGCCGCTGGAGACTGTATTGATCAGATTGTAAAATCTAGGCGCAATGAAAGAGTCCAAATGATGTTTTCATTCTGGGTATTATTAGGCTATTTTCACAAGTACATATTAAAAAGACTAAGAAACAAGTAATATATTAAAAAGACTAAGAAAACACAACTACCATTACAGAAAGTGAACTATTGTTTTTATAATTATTTTGATTACAGTTTTTTAATCAATATGTATTTATACATATCGCCATCCCACAAATGAACTTAACCCCTCAAGCCCCGATTGGCCGATATCGGCCACAAACTGATTCAGCGTGACGGGCCCGTTTTAATTTTATTTGAATTTAATTTGTTTTATTTTATTATGTTTTATTATGTTAATATGTTTCATTTTAATTATGGGTACAGTGGTTTGGCAGCAATTAATGTTTTTGGTGAGACAGTGTCATAATTCAATTTTTTTACTAATTTCTACTAAAATTTTTTGGGACATCAACTTGTCAATCGGCTGAGGGGCCGAGGCCTGAAGGGTTAAAGATAGCTAAAGTCTAAAGAAGCTAAAGTCCTTGATTGTAGGAAACTTTTTCTAAAAAACTTCCCTCTTAAGGCTATTTTTGGACAGTAACTCAGATTTAGGAATAATTCAGAACCGAAGACCAACGAGACAAGTTATAGAAAATAGTCTAATAATACCCAGAATGAAAACATCATTTGGACAAAGACATTACTCTTTCATTGCGCCTAGATTTTACAATCTGATCAATATGGAAATAAAAATGAATTTCACATTTAGGGAATTCAAAATTAAAATAAAGAAATGGTTATCGAATCATGACAGACTAACCATAGGTACATCAAATGTTAGAAATAATAATTTAATAAAACAAAGGTGCACAAATTATTAACATATTTTTAAACATGTATTTTGAGTATATTTTAACATTGAACTAACTACCAAAAATTATTTTAACTTTGTAGTTATATATTATTTTGACAATGAATTGTACTTTTTTTTGGATAGATATTTTTATATTTAATCCTATATTACTTAACATATATTAATTAATGACTGTTTCTTTATTTTCTCACATATAACTTTATTTATATTATTTAATCGAATTTTGTATTAATGCCAATTATATAATGGAATTGTATTTTATTAATTATATTATCTTTTGATATTTTTTATTATTGTTATTATTACTATTATTTTTAAGACCACATTTTATGGCAATTTAGTGTTATTAGCTTTTTACTAAAACTTGTACATTTGTAAGCAATCAAGGAATCAAGCAAACGTGATTGTAATATTAGAGTCCTGTCCACCCTAGAACGGGTTAGTCCCAGTTGGGTGATAGAATCAAATAAGCAAAAGGTTAAGGTTGTGCCATTCGGTTACTGTTATTTTTGGAAGCAAATCAATGTTTTATAGTAATTAATTCTTAAATAAATAAAATAAAAATAAATAAAAATATATATGTATATTTCTGTAATGTACTCAATCAGGCCTTTCATTTGACACTAAATACAAGATATTTATGTTAATTTATTAACATTTGGACAACCACTTACTAGATATTTGGTCAGTTAATGTACCCTATGACACTCTGGATGACATAACGATTCTAATAGTACCACATACTTTTAAATCGGTTCTAGCGTTTAGAAGTTATGGTGCAATAAAGAAACGGAAAGCATACATAGATGAACCGTGAACTTTTGGTATATTTGCTGGGAGACTTTTCCAGAGTCGTCCACAATGGACACAGAAAAAGTAGCAGCAGAAATCAGTATTATGATGAATAATCTTAAGTAAATTGTCAGAGGCTGACCGAAGTACGAGACTGAAGGAACTTAATGGTTCGAAAAGCTTGTGGTGATAGTGAATGGATATTTCTCCTTTGGCGTATGGCCAAACTTCCCTTTGCTTTTGGCAAATTTTTCGCTTGGTAAGCCATTTAAACATGAAAACGCTGTTGATGATATACAGAGCTCTGGTGGAATCGTGTGTACGGTACGAGCTGACGATATAAGAACGATCTAAATAAAATTTTGGAGCTTGCACCATATGGTGAATTAAAACAGATTGTAATGTAATGTTTATTTTTAGATGTCCCGGCAATGCGGAAGTGATCTCGAATGTTCCTCCAACGGTATCGGCAACCACTACTCTGATGAACCATTAGTGCCATATTTCCAACTAGACGGAGAGGTATGTATAGAGATCTACAGACCATCTGAATTATTAGTGATGGGTCATTTTGGGTGCACCGGGATTCTGCACCCCACTTCTGTTACCGAAAGGAATCCGCTTCCTCCTCCAAAATTATACTGACCACTCCGGGTTCTTTTTTATTGAAATGATATCCTAAGATATCGATATCTAATACTTTAATAGAAAAATATCTTATATTTTTTAGGAAATTAGAGTATGATTAATAAGACACGTATTCTTTATATTCAAGGTTGTCGAAGGCGATGATCTTCTGGGAGACCTGAGTAACGGAACTGGCGATGCTGGCGAACTGCCTCTGATGCTGAGGGCTATGGTAGCCATCGGAGAACCCAGGACTGCACATCATCATCCACCGGCTCACCGACTCGGAAACAAGATGGGTCTTGCGGGAAGTCGATATATTGGCGGACTTCCACAAGCTGATCTACCAGGTATCTGTTTATACTTATTCAACAGTTTTATGTTCATACAAGGTAGTGTAGGTGGGGGTAAAGCCCCTCACAGGGCAAATCCACGCATGGGGGTTTTAGGTGGATTTTTTGTAATTGTTTCGATAGCCGCCAGGTGGCTGACCCGTCTTAACAACTTCCAGTTGCACACCAATCCTCAAGAAGTTCGGTCGCACGTGAGCTTGGAAAATGCGGTTATTCTGTTTTTTCGTGTTTTGATGTAATATTTCTTATCCTTCCAAGCTGAGTTTTCCAAAACGGTTTAAGCTATTTTCACAATTGAACTTACGGTGATGAACTGCCTGGTTTAGCTTCACATTCAAGTGTCAAGTTACTCAATATCATTTGTTTACATAGTTGGAGACGAAACCATGTTGAAAGTGTGAAATGGTGAAAGTGCGTGGCTTTTCCCCATTTTTTGGGGCAACTCCCTGCATTTTAAAAAAAAACATAATTTTAGATTTTTTTGCAACTGATGATTGAGCATGCCTGATATTTTCAGGGGTTATAGGTAAGATCCTAATCTAAAACTCCAATATAAAACTGAAAGATAATCTATCTCTAAAACTCTGCAATTTTCAAAAAACCGAAAATTACAGGGCTTTACCCACACTTACCCTATCTGTTCATATTGCGGAACAGTTTGATCACATCTTTACCTTTTGCAAATAAATCAAATGACTTCATCAGAGACTCAGACGTTTTTATATTCTTACTCTACTGTTCCTTGCCCTCCATGGAAATCAATCCCACTAACTTTATGATCTCTTGTGACGGCTTGGCACTACGCTCACAGCCTTTTGTTGGCAATACCACAACTAGAGGTGCCAACTACAGCGGGCGAGCCCGTCACCTCAGGAAGTTTTAACGATTAGTCGTTCTGTCTCCCTGAAGTGAGCGCAGAAGACTTGGACAAAAACAGTCCACCATCAAGCTCCACCACAAGCCCGTAAGAGGCAAACGCCTTAACCGCGAGATAGCCAGGAATGCTACCCAACGGGCTTACACTCACTCCCTTACTTCCAATTGCGACCATATTACTCCAGTCTCTCGATTGGTTAGGAGTTCGAGGTCGCTTGCCCTTGCGAGGTTGTTTGGTGAAACGGTGTATGCCGAATCTATCGCGGACCACGGCATCCTTTGCCCGGCTGTTCACCCAGGATCGGGTAGCCGATGGTCGTTTCAAGAGCAGTCGCCGTAAGGTCCGCAACCACCCCCGCTCTATAGGAAACAGTACTGCTCCCAGACTCCCCCGACTGGTAGTCAGAGTGTGTAATCGATTGGCTTATGCCGCACGGTGCGCAGACCGTCCAGGAGCGCCAGAAGGTTGATTCCTAGGGGAAACTAACCATAAGGCCAGAGTCCTACCCAGGCTCGCACTTCATGCTTGGAGGCCGTCCGATAGGTGTTCACCCGTGAGTGTGACCAACCCTGAACAGAATGGGTCTTTGTGGCCAACTCGGCAAGGGCCCATTAACTCCCAAGAATACTGTGGCAATACCACAGTATTCTTTAACCCTTTTCACTACTAAGACTCATTTGTTCAGGGTCGCTCAAACTCATGGGTCAACACCCATCCGGCGGCCTCCACGTATGAAGTGTAGTAATAGCACAGTATACCCCAGACAGTAGCTTCTCTTAAAACAAAATTGAAATCAAAGCAAATACCTCTAGAGTCGTTAGGGGCTCAGATATGGTCGCCAGATGTTCCGCTACTCGGCCTACGCAGATGTCCGAACGCTCGAAATGGTCTCCAGCCTTTACCTGATCGTAATGTTAACCGTTCGCGTTCGTCGGGACGTACCCCTCTGCCCACATTTCTCGCATCCTCTTCCCGCATTGCCCTGTAGCTCGAGAGTAAAGTTACTGGTTTGTATACTGTGGTAATGGTATGTATTTTGATGGGCCCGACTCCGGTCAGTAAATTCCATGACAGCTCTGTTTGTATTTTATTTTTATGTGTACCCACACCTTTTAAATAGTCACAATAACCCTGGCGGTTTACAATAACCCTGGTGGTTTACAATAACCCTGGTCGTTCCAATTACAGCCAAGGTAAATAATGTTGTCAGTCTTCCCCAGTCGGATTCCATGGACTGTAACCATAGGTATGTTTGTGGGTTTTTGGGTCTTCAAGTCATACTCGTCATGAACATTGTAACATTGCAAAATGTTCTTTTCCCAGGTGGAAATTCTATACTGACCCGTCGCAACTTTACCGAGCTGGAGCGACAGGTCGGCGAACTGAAAGCGGCCCTCGCTCCGCAAAACCCTCGGAGAGACAGCGGCATATCCACCGGGAGCAGCATCTTTGGGAGCGCCAGGTATGATGATATTTACAGCGGAGATATTTAGTGATATGCGGTTGGCAGCACTGCCTTGCGCTTAACCTCCTTTGTAATCACATGTTATCACATGTAATCACATTTAATTTTCGTGATATTGTTAAATAGCAATATCATGTGGCCTTCCTGGTTGAGGATTATCTTCAATTGACTGATGACCACTTTCAAATTGTTATAATTATTCGCAACAATGCACACGACCCAGAGCATCATCTCTGTAAGCTTGTTTCAAAAGTTAAAAAGTTTCTCTGAATGTTTTCATCGTTCTTGAGGGTTTCACAAGATTACCACACTAAATATTTACAGTGGCTTCGAGAATCGGCCCAAGGACTGGGCTACAGTTACAGTGTCTGTACAATATTTTTTTTATACAGGTCATCAGATGCATCGAGGAAGAGCAGCCAGACGTCAATGACCCTTTCGAATCCTAAAGTGGCCTCAACCAATGCCATTCTGACTTCTGTAATGGCGGCTAAGGCACATTCATTCCAAGGTCAAGGTCAGAACGGGTCACAGTGTTATGATCCTATATCGCCAGGAAGCAGTAGAAGGTACGATATATTTGCTTGCGTCGACATAAGTCTAATCTATTTTTAGTTTTAACAGGGTTAATCCAAAAATATAAATAAGATAAAAAACGAATTTACCGCTTGAAGTTTGTAGCACCCGACGTTTCGGCGACGTTGCAGCCGCCGTTGTCTAGGGTAGACTAAAAGAGTTGTCGATCTGTTGTTCCACGGGTAGGCCGCATACCGCTGCCGCCACTGCGTAGATTATAATGGGCTCTGTGCGCGCGAATTTCGAAAATCCACCGTGCATACAACACTCACTGCATCCTGTCTTACGTCCTTGTGTTCGGCGATGGGAGCATTTTAAAAATAGGGTTCCTCGTAGACGAGAGTTTGTAACCGTCATCTCTATTGAAGTTCGGGTTTCTTCTTATTTCAATGGCTTCCCGGAACATACGAGGAAAGTAGAATTGTTCTTTGGATAGCACAAAGTAAAGTGAAAAGCGCAGAAGGATGGGGCAAGTGAGGGTTTGCAAAGAAAAGCCGACAAGCTTCCCCTTCCCGAGATCTTATGGATTTTGTGTTTTACTTTCTCGGTCTATTAACCGTCAAGGAGGGAAAGTATTGTGAATACGCATTTTATTTTTCGAGGCGAAGATGGAGTATCCATTTTGAGTTTCCTGAGAGGATTTAGAACGCAGTCTGTCTGTCACAGCCAGGCTGCGGGAGCCAGTTGAAGCAGCCAGCGCACGTAGACAGTCATGACCGTGAGTCATACAAGGTGGCCGCCTATGAAAAATACGTATGGCTACACCGACAAGTCTGCGGTGACTAGGGCAGCCACATACATTCGCCTTGTCGCGCTCTGGCTACGGCAGCCGGATTGCTGCCGTTCACGAGTGTGCGTTTTATTGGCTGCCGCAGCCAGGATTTCTTGGCTGCCTAACGTGCGAGCTCCGATGTGTTGTCATATGTCGAATTGGCAGCCAGGCTCCTTAGTGTGCAGGCGCTGTAAGACTATTTCCTGATTGAAATCTGTCTGTGTGTATTCCTCCATGTTAGTGCCCAACCGCTTCATCCGATTGAGCTGAAATTTGGCATGCAGGCATTATTTGGAGATGGCAAGAGGTGAAAAGGTTGTGGTTGAAATCGGTTCACCAGGGGGGAGCACTAGTCATATATCAATCTCGAAATACTGGACGTAGAGACTTGAAATTGAGAACACAGATGCATTGTGAAGTTTTGTTCGGAATATATAGAAGCTACAATAATAATATTTAAATTCCGCCATACATTTTATCAAATATTAACGCTGTGCCGCCTGAGGCTAGCTGAGAAACGAACCGCGCCCCCTGAGGCGGTTGTGTATCGAAACCCATGTAGGTTCATCCGCTGGCCGAGAGAGGGGGCTCATCGTTTTTATTTATGAAATTAATATTCAGATGAAATCAGTCCTTGGCTACTTGCTTGGAAAGTCTTTGGATGCTAGTCTACAAGCAATATATTAACCCCTCGCGTACCAGACGGCCCGAAACGTCCAGAATTGATATTTACCGTCGAACCCCAGACGGCCCGAAATGGCCAGGCGAGGCCGACCGCTAATTATGTTAGTACAACTTTGACTAATAATTATGAATAATCTTTATTGCTTTACATAACGACGTTACAAATATCTAATAGCAAATTTCAATAGGAACATAAAACAGGTCTTTTTTAGACGATCGGTGTGACAGTTTCGGAGTAATCGTTTTTTTTCTGAAACGCCATCTTTTTTTTGAGACTCGCGAATTTCTTACGGGCCGTAAGGCACACATTAAAATTCAAACCGCGGGCCTCGAGGGGTTAACAGTATTCCAGATGCTGACAAGCTTCTGCAGAGATATGGAAAAAATGTGAGAAAAACGTGTTTTTCTTCGTATGTCTGCAATTAATGACTTAACCCCTAGGAGGCCAAAAACGCCAATCGGTGGTTGCGGTGGTTAACAGATCCGCGTGTAGCCATGTCGGCCGGCCTTCATTTTGGCTGGCCCTCGTAAGGCTTTGTCATGGACCTTTCTTATTTACAATTTCACCGAAACCCAACTGTCTCGTCTGGATCTCGGGGAGCTAACGGGCCCATGATGAGGTGGCCACGATGACCCATGTGTTCAGGGTCGGTCACACTCACGGGTCAACACCCATCCGATGGCCTCCACGCATGGGGTGCGAACCTGGGTAGGACACTGGGTCAACCAGTCTCCCCTGGGAATCAAACCTCTGGCGCTCCTGGACCGTCTGCGCACCGAGCGGCGCAAGCCAATCGATTGTGCTCTCCGACTAACAGTCGGGGGAGTCTGGGAACTGTATTGTTTCCTATAGAGCGGGGGTGGTTGCCTACCTTACGGCGAATGCTCTTGAAATGACCATTGGCCATCCGATCCCAGTTCAGAGTCGGGCAAAGGACGCCTTGATCCGCGATAGATTCGGTGTACACCGCTTCGTAAGGGAGAGGACCGCGCAAGCGACCTCGAACTCGGAACCAATCGAGAGACCGGAGAAATCTGGTCACAATTGGAAGCAAGGGCGCGAGTGTCGGCCCGCTAGGTAACATTACTGGCTATCTCGCGGTAAAGGCGTTGGTCTCTTGCGGGTTTTGACGTAGCAAGACGTTGGATTGTATTGTCCAAAGTCTTGTACGCTCACTGCAGGGCGACAGAACGAAAAATCGTTAAAACGTCCTGTGGTGACGGGCTCGCCCGTTGTAGTTGACACCGCAAGATGTCTCGTCTGGATGCACTGGTGACAGCTAGTTTAAAATCTAGACTCTCTTCAGGTCCAAACACAATTTTGGGCTAACTCTAAAACTGCCCTCTCTGCTCTACGCTAACTCCAGAATAACCAAAAATTCGATTGTAAGCAATTCCAAGGATCCTGCAATATCGTAGCACGTAATAAGTGGCCATAGTGAGTCAAATTATCTACAAGCCCGAGTAGACTTCCATAAAAAAATCCTTGCTGGAATCAGCCAGAACGGCAATGGTCTGGGGTATGGCAGTACAACCATGAGCGATATGGACTTGAAGAAGTCTCTCTTTCGGGAACAATACGACAGCAATAGTATAGCTCATGCTATTGGTCTTCAATGCCAGAATGATTGGACAACAATTGGACTTTCGCATTCCTCCTCCAATGCACTGGAATGTAATGTTGTATGACTGGACGCCAGAGATGCTGAAATTTTATTTAAATGCCTTTCAGCATACACTTCCAGACCCCAGTAACCTCGCTCGTTGGAGCCATGCCGAGGATAGTTCATGTCCCCTTTGTAGCAACACCCCTTGCACAGCTAGACATATTCTAGCTGGCTGCAAGGTGGCCTTGGAGCAAGGACGGTACACTTAACGCCCCAACAACGTCCTTGCTGTTATTCGTGAGGTAATTAGGCTCTCAGTGGCTCGTGCCAACAAGGGTCTGACAGTATCCTCCAAACCCCCAATACAATTTGTGCAGGATGGCTCCAAAGGCAAAAAACATTTAACTACAAAACCTTTCTCAATAATCGAGAAAGCTTCAGATTGGATTCTGGAGGTCGATTCGGTCTCTAAGCAATATAAATTCCCTGAAAGTCTCGCATGCACAGCCCTGCGTCCAGATATAACTTTTTACTTTCTATCTCCGAAGATGGCCCTTATCGTAGAATTAACTGTTCCATGGGAATCAAATATCCCAAAAGACCACGAGTACAAATTAAATAAATACCATGATCTCGCAAATGCCATCACCCGGAACGTCTTCACTGTTCACCTTCACGCGGTGGAAGTTGGCGCTCGTGGCCTGTGAGCTATAACCCTGTTTCACCTTTTTAAAGATTTTGGTCTCCTCAGGAAAATAATCAACTCCTTTCTAGAAAAATATCGAAATCTGCGATTTATCTGACCCAGTGCTGATAGTAGATTTGGTTGTTGTGCTGTGACATGATTTTGGCCCATCAGAACATAGCAGTGCCATCACCCGGAACGTCTTCACTGTTCACCTTCACGCGGTGGAAGTTGGCGCTCGTGGCCTGTGAGCTAAAACCCTGTTTCACCTTTTTAAAGATTTTGGTCTCCTCAGGAAAATAATCAACTCCTTTCTAGAAAAATATCGAAATCTGCGATTTATCTGACCCAGTGCTGATAGTAGATTTGGTTGTTGTGCTGTGACATGATTTTGGCCCATCAGAACATAGCAGAAATGCGCCAGGCGACGCATAGCAGTTTTTCCTATCATTCTGTATCCGAAAGTTTGTAACGGACCTTAAGTCCACTACATACGATCAACAAATGCATCAATTTCCAGTGAAATCCACTGACACAATTCAGCTATTATTTTGACTCGTGCAGCTATGAATCAGCCTGATGAAACAATACTTTTACTCAGAATATTTCAAATTGCATCATTGCACGGCCTATATAAACCGTCCAAAAAGCAACCAAATTATCAGTCCCTGATTAATCACCTTCCCCCAAGGTTGCGACGGCATATCCGGTACCCCTCTACGAGGTCGCTCAACGGATCCGGCTCCTTGGTTTCCTTTCCTCATTTTCCCTGAGTCTCGAAGCATCAGTCTGTAATCCCACAGACTCGAGCCGTGCCCAGTACAAGATACTAGGAGCACACATACAATCCTCATCTACTCTCCTACATAACCGCCGTCGCGCAACCCTCGCGTCTCGATAAAGTAATCCGGCGTTATAACTGGCAATATTCAATCGATTCAATCAATAAATATCTTCTGCTTCATCATAACCGCCTTTAAATACGGAATAACTCGTAAGTTGACACCACCACCTCACATCAAATAATTTGGAGTCTTGTGAGGGGTGGTCCCCCACAAGTTGTTATCTCAAAAAAGTACACATAGCAGGTTTGGACGATACACAAACTCGTTAGTATATTCACGCAAAAACTGGCTTCCAAAACGTTAAGCGGTATTTTTTATTCTAGATCCAGTCAGGTTTCTGCCTGTGGCGGCGGAACCAGCTATGCACCAGCACCATCTTCCGCATTAGCCGTTGCTCAAGCAGTTCGTCCTACTATTACCTCTGTCCAGTGCTCACAGGTATTTTTTGCACATTAATAAAACTCCAGAGTCTGGTGTACCACTTATTTTTCGTCATTAGAATGTATAAGTACATACATACCATTTTATTCTAGGCTCTTGTCTTACAAGGCGTGACATGCTCGGAAGTACGGCCCGATGATTTAGCCCTGGACCCCAACATCCAGATAAAGGAGGAGCAGAGGAGGCTGTCGGAGCAGTCCAACACCAGCGAAGGTCGGCAGGAATTCCAAATCGACCCTGACCTTAGGATCAAAACTGATGATACCGAATTTGAGGTACTTTAAGACTATTCTTTATACAACCCATATTTGGAGTAATATGAGGAGTTTTATGATCAATCAAAAAATCATAAGTATAGCCGTCATATAAATTCAAATTAAAATATATTTTTTCTTAAAATGGCTATAACAATTTTGATGAGATTTTGTAGATAGACTTTATACATACTAGTTATACAACTAGACTTATACAACTAGTCTTTATACATACTAAAATAATGCCTTTATTGGTTGTTTTTACATCTTTTGAGTACTAATCAGCTGTTATAAAATAGCTAATTTATAACGATGTCTACCTAGCGGTAGGTAAAATATAAAATCGTAGACTATTGCGGTTATTTGACATTATAAATAAGTTTAAAAACACATTTACCGCTTGAATTTTGTAGCACCCGACGTTTCGGCAACGTTGCAGCCAGTCCAGGGTAGACTGAGCAGTCTACCCTGGACAACGGCGGCTGCAACGTGCTACAAAATCGGGTGCTACAAAATTCACGTGATAAATTCGTTTTTAATACGCTTTTATTAGGTCGACCTGTATGTAACTATGTAATGGAATTTAAAGTAACTAATTTAACCATCGTCCAAGGATCGTAGCGTCATGAAAATTGGCAGCTGTATGTAGTTCTGATGACAATACAATAATATGGTACTGTCGAACTGATTAGATGATGGAGTCGTAAGATATGAACTGGAACTTCATGATGGAACATCGTATCATAGCTGTGTTTGGACTTGTTAGAAAAGTCTTGGAATAAACTTTGACCACGATTAGGTTTCAAGTTCTGATGATGTGGTTTTTACGTGCATTTATAAAAGCGTGTTTTTAGTGTTTTTTTTAAACTATTTATTTATTTATCCTATTTATAAGGTTATTTATATCCTATTTATAAGGTATTTAAAATATTGCTAATATTGTTCATTAGGGATATTTTACCTACCGCTAGATGGCGCAGCGCACTTAACGCTTCTCAAACTCTTCTTCAATAGATATAATTAACTAATTCAACAAAAAAAAAAAACAAAATAAAAAAAAGGTTGATTTTTATTTTTTTTTTTATTTTCTTTACTCTGTCGTACTGATTCACCCACTACAAGGTGTCGTTAATTTAAAACTCAACCTGTATACAATCAGCAGTCATGTGTTACTTCTATGTGTCTCATAGATCACTCTTTTATTTTTTTTTTTTTTTTATCAACATTGCGAAATAGCTAGCGACTATCCCAGGATGCTCATGTGCACCCCTGAGATTAATTTGCGTACTTATATATATTTTTTTTTTTAGACTGAGCGCACTTTCCAACAAAAGTCGGACACAAATGCGGCGACTACATCAACAAAACCTCCTTCCAACAATGTTGTCGTGACAACAGCACAAGTACATCATCCTAATGAAGAGGTCAACTTGGAGCAGGTAAGATATTACGAGACATCACTAACAGTTCTAATATAGTTATAGGTTATACAGAAAGAAGCAAAAGATTTTATTTACTCAAGACAGCCGGTATTTAGTTTGAAATTCTCGTATTCATCTCTCAAAAGGGTTCTCATTGTGATGACAGGATTCTCAAGACAAGGGTTCTCATTGTCATCTCGTATTGTGATGACTATGAATTCCATAGTAAATCTGTAAACGATGTAGCACTTTAGATATGTCAACTACTACAGGCTCACCCGCCACCCCAAGAAGTCATAACGATATTAGATCATTCTTACAAGTAAACTTCTTGGTTTTGTCTCCAGGACAATGAAGCCATTTCGACATCCAAAATCTCTAATATCCGTCTATTCATCATTGATTAGATCGGTTCTGGTGTATGGATCAGTGATTTGGAATCCGCTTTATAGTGTTCACAGCGATAGAATTGAACGAGTCCAAACGAAATTCACTCGTATGCTGTCGAACAAATGTGGCCTAGGAATACTCTGAAAGGTTGCGAATACGCTGAAATGTAGAGCGGCTTTCTCACTTCAACCTAAATAAACTTAAAAACACGTAGGACTATTATTGATATAACGTGTCTCCATAAGCTTTTGCACAATCGACTAGACAGCCCAGCTAGTCTAGAAAAAGTTCAATTTCGTGTGCCACCGCGACTAACGAGAAGCTCTCAAACATTTTCTGTTGTCGCTTGCAATAAGAACATCGGGTCGAATAGACCTCTTACCAGTCCATAGCGCCTTTTAAAAGGCCATTTTGTGCGTTTTTCAAGTCAATAGATATGAATTGTAGGAAATTTTATCTTCCTTAATTTTGTTTTAAGTAGTCGTTATCAAAAAATGCTTTATTTGTGAATTATAAGCGAAAAACTAAATGAAATGCAAAATTTTTGCAGTTTTTCGCGATTACTGCGGTTAGCTTACCTCTGGCAAGGTCGCAAAATCAGATTCAGCGTCCAAAAATACATTTAAAACCGTTGAGAAAAATACTTCCATATTTTTTTCCTGAGAAAACCCCCATATGCTTGGACTATTTAGACTTTTGGTACTAGAGAATTCTATTCGTTTATCACTCTACTGATGAGGAAATGTTAACCCTTCAGGCCTCGGCCCCTCAGCCGATTGACAATTTGCTGTCCCAAAAAAATTTAGTAAAAATTAGTAAAAAAATTGAGATACGATACTGTCTTCACCAAAACATTTATTACTGCCAAACCACTATACCCACAATTAAAATGAAACATATTAACATAATAAAACATAATAAAATCAAACAAATTAAATTAAAATAAAATTAAAACGGGGCCCTCACGCTGAATCGTGTTGTGGCCGATATCGGCCAATGGGGGCTTGAGGGGTTAATTAGGATTTAAATAAAATGATTCCCGCTGGAGTCTTAGATGATGCACACGCAGATGTGTGTTGGTTCCCCTCTCCCCTCCTTGGTCATTTGCCGGATGGGCAGCGTGGCTTGCAAATCGGTCAGTGCACCAACCGCCCAGTTTGGCCCGAAATGGTCCCCTAAATCGGTACAACTAATCACAACCTCCTCCGACTGCAGATAACAGCCACAGGCAGAGCTAAGTTCCTCTTCGAGGGGGCTATGAGGGATAAACCCACAATACCGGAATAGGAGTTAAACCGTGAGTTGGGTAGGCTAAAATGACATAAAATTGGCCAACATTACTCAAGCTGTGCAGAACCATTAGGAACAAAACATCGCACTATCTTTATTTTATTATTTTAACTATAATTTCCTAATAGCTATTCCACCTTATAATAAAAATGTTGGCCATTCATTTGGCCCCTCGATTTCGGGGGTACAAAACTAAACAAACATGGGGGAGTGAATGGGTGGTAAGGTGAACGCTCACATGTGGCAAGACAGCTGTCCTAAACCTACCACAGCCGGTCGTTAGTCCGGAATCCACCGTTCACCTCCCAGAAGTGTAATAATTATATATGATGGGCCCGATTTCGGTCGGTGAATTCCATGGCAGCTCCGTTTGTATTTTATTTTTTATTTTACGGTAACATCAAACGCTGATCAATTTCTTGGAACTGCTCCTGAATGAAGCCTTCTATTCCTGATAGTCTTCTTTCATCAAATTTAATCACCACCCCCAAAAATCAAGAAGCTTTTTCTACTTCCTATCAATTTCCCGTATCACCCTTAGTCTTCAATGGGGAATACCCTCATCAAGTGTGAATACTCTCATCAATTATGAATACCCTCATCAAAGGTGAATACCATCATCAAGGGTAAATACCCTTATCAAGGGTGAATACCCTCATCAAATATGATCGCTGGTATGGGAAAAACGTGTAATATATCATTGTTTTTATTTGTGGGACTTCCCTTGAGTGAGGTGGGATCTAGGATGGAAACACTCGCATAGGTACCTTCACGACCAGGAAAGGAGCATCATGCTTTGCTAAGACAAGGAATGGAGCATCATCCTTTTCATATAGTGCGGCACATAAGTTACTCCAATATTCCCTCCTTCTAGTAAAAGTAAAAGCTGTGATAGCGTATTTATTATTATTCTAATCTAAATTATACTTCATAGGTGGCGGAAGGCGAAATGGTGGAGAACAAGCTGGTGATCCCCGATGAGATGATGCAATATCTTAACCAATCCATGCTGTCACCGCCGGCGACCACCAATCCACCAGTCTCAACCCAATCGAAGAGTCAAGCCGTGCAAGCTTCGGCGAAAGACTCCTCGAAACCCGGAGACGCCACCGCATCAAATTCAACCGATAAAGATAAGGATAGCAATAAGTCTTCGGATAGCGAGATAATCAAAGACATTGATGCGATTGAGACCGATCTAACGATCAACGATCTAAACGAGGATCTAACGTCGATAGACGTCAGTATGAGTAGCGGTGAAGTCCGAATTATAAAAGCTTTGAATAATAGTTGTAAGAAAAAAAGCGATAAAGCTGTGAGTTTAAATCAAGCTCAGTCACAGCGGCCTGTAAATATGGTTATGAGTCCGCAGTCGCAACCCATGTCGAGTCCACATGGGAACGTTTTAAGTCCGCATGCAAACGTCATGAGTCCGCACGCGAGCGTGATGAGTCCACACGCGAATGTCATGAGTCCACACGTGAATGTGATGAGTCCACACGCAAATGTGATGAGTCCACATGCGAATGTGATGAGTCCACATGCAAATGTGATGAGTCCGCACGCGAATGTGATGAGTCCGCACGCAAATGTTATGAGTCCACACGCAAATGTGATGAGTCCGCACGCAAATGTAATGAGTCCGCATCCGAACATGATGAGTCCCCAAGCTAATATGATGAGTCCTCATGCAAACATGATGAGTCCGCATGCAAACGTAATGAGTCCGCATGCCAATGTAATGAGTCCGCAAGCCAATGTGATGAGCCCACACACGGTGCCGAAACCGCCGAATCCTTTCCAAAATTGCATTAATGCGAACGTGAACCGAAACGTACACTACGCGAACCCATACACGCAAATGCAACAACATTACAATGCGAACATGCAACATTACGGTCCACAATTCAACGCGCAATTCAACCAGCAAACGAATAATATGCATTCATCGCAGTCATCATCTATGAGCATCGATCCTGCCGTTAGTTTTAATCAAACACATTACAACAATGCAAATCCAGCAAACCTCTGTCATAGACATTCTCAAGATAATTTCCAATATTCCAATCAATATAACCAAGTTATGGGTCCGCCTCCAGTACCTGGAAACCCGCGCACGCCGTATAACTGGAGCCCCAAATTCAATCAAGCTTACCAAAACCACGCGAGCCAAAACCAGAACTGGCAGCAGTGGCAGCCGCAAATGCCGAAGCCGCCCGAATCGTGCGATCACGTCCACACGGACTGCAGCATGAACAGCGTCCGCAGCAACCAGCAACAGCAACAAAACGCCAGCGACGTCCAAGTCTGGGACATATCGCAGTCGCAGAGCTCGGGTCAGAACCAGAATCAGAACGCGCAGCGGCCGCAGAAGAACGGAGAGACGATGCGGCGCAACACTTACCAGCGTACGCTGGAGTACGTTCAGAACTGCGAGAGCTGGAAGAGCACGGAGCCCGTCTCGAGCAGTACTCATCCGTTGCAGAATAGCACTTCTAATATGGTCGTGCACGACTTGCAGACGTCGCTGACGTCGTTCTATGAAGAGAATCAATTTTTACAAATGATTCAATAAGGGTAGAGACACACTTGTTCCACGTACGCAACATACGCAACGCATTAAGACATCTGGACCCTTGAATTTGCAAGAAAACAGACGACTTAGAACACACTTATCATACGCAACTTTGCCTTGCATACGTGGGACCCAGTGTGGCGCTGCCTTAAGTCTTTATTCACACAAACCGCACAATATAATATTCCTGAATGTACAGTTAGTATAATATATTCATAGGTAGTTTCTAAGAGTGTTAAAACTTAATTATACATTGTATGAAACATAAATCTATGCTCAAAATGTGCCTTATAGCTTAAAAATATTACCTTTTCTTTGTAAAACATATTTTAAATGTAAAGACTGACTATCTCTGGTAGATAACTACATAATAAAGGCCATAACTCAGTTTTAACTGATTTTCAGTCGAGACTTTCTCTATTTGGATAGAGAAGCTCTATTTTCTCCATGATAAATAAAAATATTGATCTCACGCTAAGGGGGTGATTTCGGGGCTCCAATAGCAGCTCTGCCTTTTTACTAAAACTTCTTAAACCTAGAAAACATATAAAAAACCGCAATTCAGTTTCTAAGCAGTATCAATTCCCTGAAAATTTCGAATGCATAACCCTCCATCCAGATATAACTCTTTACTCCCTATCTCGGAAGATGGCCCTTATTGTAGAATAAACTTAGGGAGGTAATGGGCCCTTGCTGAGTTGGCCACGAAGACCCATTCTGTTCAGGGTTGATCACACCCATCCGACGGCCTCCATGCATGAAGTGCGAGCCTGGGTAGGACTCTGGCCTCAGGGTTAGTTTTCCCTAGGAATCAAAGTTCTGGCGCTCCTGGACGGTCTGCGCACCGTGCGGCATTAGCCAATCGATTGCGCACTCTGACTAACAGTCGGGAGAGTCTGGAAGCAGTACTGTTTCCTATAGAGCGGGGTTGGTTGCGGACCTTACGGCGACTGCTCTTGAAACGACCATCGGCTACCCGATCCTGGGTGAACAGCCGGGCAAAGGATGCCGTGGTCCGCGATAGATTCGGTATACACCGTTTCACCACTTCGTAAGGACCATGGCATCTATCGTGGACCATGGCATCCTTTGCCTGGCTATTCACCCGGGATCGGGTGGCCGAATGGTCGTTTCAAGAGCAGTTGCCGTAAGGTTATTTACTACCCCCGCTTAATAGGAAACATTACTGTTTCCAGACTCCTCCGGCTGTTAGTCGGAATGGACAATCGATTGACTGAGGCTACTTGAGGCACCCGGATGGGTGTTGACCCGTGCGTTTGACTGACCCTATACAACTGGGTTTTATTGGTCAAGCTGCAACAGGGCCCATTAGCTCCCCAGTTCCGCCCAAGGTATTCCGGAGATCGGCGATCTTCTGGTCCCAACTGCATCTGACAGCGGTCCGTCGTCCCTCTACGAGGAAACTGCCAGATAGGATATAAACTAAGAATTGGGCAGGCCAGATGACATAACATTTGGCCAACACCATTAGAAACAAAAGAACTTTTTTCATCAACTAGAGTTAGCTAGTCAGAGGCCAGCGCCTTACGGCGAGGCACCGGGAAAGGTAAACAGCGAGCAGCCTCGCCCCCTGACCACCAGTTTGGGCAGGATATCTCCGTCTGGAATTAACCTTCAGGATACCTCCGTCCTCCCGACTGGTTGCTGGTCTGAAGTCGCTTACGCGACCTATACCTGTTGTATTACACTCTTCATCAGATGGTAATTTATTTCAGAATTTTAGAATCTATTTTTCTATGTAAAAGAAGATCTTAATAAAATTAGCAGAAACCTCATTGTCCCCCAGAAATTGCCCCTTTATCACTATCACTGATAAATATCAAAATAATATTCATTTTAATTTTAGATATAGTACTATTTTTTAATTTACTCGTTAGAGAAAAATGAGATTATTAGCTTTTACGCACATCAATATTAGGTCCAATATTTTGGTTATTTTAATCTTTACATTTATATTGAATTTTAAGTACTTATACGAGCATAATATACAAAGTGGAGTAGTAAAGGTACTTATAGATGAGAACATACTTAATAAAAATCTAGCGATTAGTAACTGTAAACACAACTTTGTGAACTCCATAATGTAAAGACTGTAAATTAGAACTCTTTATCTAGTAAAGCGACTATATTTTATATTATTATTATTTTGTTCAAACGATGAGATTACTAGAGTTACTATAATAGGTATGTTAAGATTTTATGCTGTAATATTTTTTTTATTTAAAACGATTTTTGTGGTAATTTGTCAAAATGGTTCACGTATGTCAACATTTGAGCGGATGGATTAAATTTTATGAAGGAATTATGAAAAAGCGTTTTTTATTTTTATTTCTGGTGGTTTTTAATAACTATTTATTATCACTTTCTATTTTGGGCAGGCAGCTTTGCTGATACGTCGAGATCAGATCTTGTAAAGCTAGTCATAAACAATATTGAAAAGTTTTTAGGTACAAATTGAGGCTGTTTTTAACAACCGACTTCATAAAAAGGAGGAGGTTATCAATTCGATTGTATTTTAAAAAAATGTTTGTTGCCTCAGAACTCCGTCATTTATGAACGAATTTCTTTTTTAAAATTGAAAGAATTGTAACGGTCATCGGCTTCCTAAAGCATAAGTAAGGCGGAAAAGCCAGATTTCCCGTTTCCAAATCGCGAAGTAGACAAACGCACGCGTCAAAAGTCGAACAGCACGGCGAGTCCCTATCACGTCCGTATTAAGTCTGTGAGCACGGGCCCGCAGGGTTGGATTCCGGCCCTCAGAAAATTATTGTCTATGGAACTTAAAAATATACTACTTGCCTAAAATTATACTACGTTTCGTTTATTTCCGACTCTGTATTGAATTAAAACAAAATTGCATTCGTTTCTTTTATTAAAATTGCATATATTAAAAATATACCATTACAAATATTTACAATTACATCTCCTCTTTCAACGTGTTTCTTCTTTGGTGTTGAAACACCAGCCTTTCCTTCGTCCTCGCTTACACTCATCATTAAAAATTACGACCACAAAATTGTCAAAACACAAGAAACAACAATGTATACACATACACTCTAATAATGTCCTTTATCTGACGAAAATGTTGAAATCTCTTTCAGATTTCGTCAAACTTCAAATATTCGTGCGAGCCTGCGGCTTGCAGTAATTCGTAGGAAGGTAGTACTCGAAAATATCGCTATGCCATATCAATTATCATTGCCTAACGCACACGCATACATAAAATACACCCATACTATGACAAGAATAGTAAAACATTACGAGGGAAATTCCAGAGAGGATATTAACCCGTTGAGTATGAGTCAACCAAATCTGGTCGCGAAAGAATTATCCGTTGAGTACGAGTCGACCAAATCTGGTCGCGCGTTTTTTTCACTTCTTTGATGTTCTCATATTTATTCATAATTATCTAATTGTTTTACGAAATGATATTTCAATATACTATATTCGAAATTTCAATGCAATCATTGTGCAGTTGTTCTTTTTATGATTGGTGTAGTAGTTTCGTAGTTATAGTACTTTAAGGTCGATGTCGCCGAAAATCCTGCAAAAGAGACAGATGCATCCATGAAAATACCCATTCACTCCAAGGGTTAAAGTGTCAGGTGTATCTGCAGTTATTGATAACATAATAGTTGTGCGTAGTATAGTTATAATGTAACTTTTACGAAACACTATTTTAGTTTAAAAAAAAAAATAAGTTTTACTTTAGCTAGAGTTACAAAAAAAGTTCCGCAACGTACCATGACTTCTTTTTACTAGTTCGAAAATATACCTTAAAACCTCCAAGACAAAATATATGTCACAGAATATACTTCCAGATTGGTTCTATTTTTATCGAAATCCTGTTCTTATGATGTGATCAATGAGGAATTGAGGGAACCCCTCAAATATTATCATATAAAGTTGAAAATTTACATGTCGGTTCAGTTCCGATGACAATGAATTTTTTATGGTGAGCATGACCTGATTCTACACCCAGGGTTTACTCCCGTCAAGAGGACTCCTCAACAGCCAACAGCACAGACGCAAAGTTTTGTATACGCATTCAGTTATGATAGCCCGTTCTAAATTTTGCTGCTTCACTTAAAAAAAAAATGGAATTGATTATAAGAAAAACTGACTCCAAAATTTAAAATTTCGGGCTTTAAAATCGTGATCCCAGGCGATTTCTTATAAACCTATCTCCATGTGGTCCGCAGACACCAGAAGATGTTTCTGTGACTATTTCGAGCATTCGTTGTGTAGTTTAGTGTAGCCATCGATATATTAGCTAGATATGCCCTCAGATACAAATATGTTGACTCCATACCCTTTGATCGTAAATCATGTGACAGAGAGAGCAATAAATTGAACAGTATGCGAGAGGATAGCGCGCCAATATGCTTCTCGGCAGCTCTCACACCGGAAACGGTCGGCTGTCTGCCAGCGGAGTGCGACCAAACTACTACTGGCCGGCTTTCAGTAGTGGTTTTGAAGTGGTCATTTTCGAGCACGAAAAGCTCATCTAGGGGATGATGTGATGATGGGGATGATGACTGTGGCAGGAAAACTCTTTGATAGTAGGTACTATTGCCGCCGGGTGATTGGGTTTTTTCAGGTGGTCGGGTCGTATCACGTGGAGAAGACTTTAGACGTACCGCTTCCGTCCTTTGAAATGGTGGCAGGATAAAATAGGAGACGGAAACACTAGAATTGCATCTATATATTGCGTCTGTATTACTGCTCTATTGTGTTACTGGACTGATTCGACGGGACGGGGAGAGGAGCTGCAATGTACGTTATTTGTATTATCCGCTACTAAGTATTTAATAAACATAATTTTTGGCTATTTATTAATATTTTTATTTCAGAAAATCAATTATTTTAAGTATAAAATCATTTAACAAAAATTAAGCATTTTCCATTTTTCCGAAATTCAAAACCTCGTGCGGCCACGTAAATGTTGAAATTGTTTTTTAAAATTATTTTTCTTATAATCTCTATACCATATATATACCATCTTTTCAACATTGGGAGGTTTGATAAATAACATTTTTTTTCTCCGATCCACACTAAACCTTTAAATATAGTAATAGCTGGTATTCTAATCTCTCCATATTACTTCTGTGATGTAAACACTACTAGATGTAGTGTCATTATGGTTATCATTGGTTAAATAAAGATTTTTTATAACCAATCAGATTTGGCATAGTCGTTGGCATAGAAGTGTTGCCAAAACGTACTATAGCATTATGAAATAATGGTTGAAGGTAATCGTCACATCAAAATGCCCCTCCCAACCCTGAGCGAAGTTCTGGATCTGCGGCGGTCTGCAGTGGTATTTTAGATCAGTTCAAATAGTGCTTCTGTACTGGATTCAAAATTCGCTGTTTTGTTTGGTTCGATGGTGAAGTTTCCAAAGAATTCAACGACTTTATCGTTCAACAGGGGCTTGACGTCGTTGGCCCATATAAAATCGCCGTGGTTGAATCGTCTGTACGGGACTGGGTAGAACTCTATGACATTCGGCAAGTGATGGTACAGTTTCTCCACGTCTTCGTAAACGGATAGAAGGTCGTTTTTAGCGTATACCAACGTAATTGGGGCGGTGATTGCTTCTAGGTCAAAATCCGGTGGGGTGGGACTCGAGTATACGTCCAAGTTCTTCGCCCATCCATAGTCGTAACTCCTGAAATGCCCTGAAGAGTACATCTGGCCGAAGTGAGCCAACTGTTTAGTGGAACAACTCAAGGAGAAGTGGGCCGCTATCACTGGTACCATGGTTTGGTTTACTTGGTCTTCATCGTATCCGCTGAGCTGAAAGATAATTTTCGTGCATAGCGATTGAGTAGGTACTCTGCTGTTGCAGGCGAACTCTCTGAAGAGCACGTTCTTGTCGCCGATGAACTCTCCATTTCCGAATGTCGATGATATGAAGTGGATCTTGGAACTCGCCTGAAGAACGGTGATGGCCGCGCTACTTTTGGCATTCGAGAGGAAAGCGACAGGAGACAGCAGCACAGCATACCTAATCTTTTCATTATACTCCGGTATCCTCGAGCATAGTATCAAGAATATGGTCGTACCTTGAGAAAACCCCGTGTAAAACAGTTGAGTACTGTTCGTGGCGTTCAAGACGTAGTCGATCATGGCTTTTAGGTCGTAGAGTGCTAACTCATCTAGTGAATAGTTCCAGAACTCGGCCTCGTGCTGCGATAAGTCTACATGTCTTCGAGAATGGCGGCTGCCCCTGGTATTCCCCAACCACACGTCGTACCCAGCATCTGCCAGTACATACCCCAGGCTTCTATTCGGCCCGAGCACGACCCAGTCATCCGAAGAACCGAACAAACCATGCATCACCAGAACGGCATCCCTCGTTGCGTTTCGTCTTCCGGTCCCCCTTCTCCGACTCCTCGGGATCCGGTGCATCTGCAGCAGATAGCCATCCTTGGTCGTGACGTTGTGGACCTCCACCACGTACCGGTATTTCTCAATCAGCTGCGTGATCGTCAGGTCGGCGTCTTCCGGTATGTCGAAGATGGTAGTCTTTACATACCTAACTACCGTATCAGTCAGCGAGGAACTTGTGGTCTGCGTATTAGAACTCGGTATTAAAGTAGAAGTAAAAAGTCCTACTACTAATAAATGCATTGTGAATCGTTTCACTATTACTATCGGGTTAAAAACAAATGGATGTATTATTGGGCAGCGCTTTTTTATATCAGAAGAGGGATGTTCAAATATACGCAAGTCAGATTGAAAGTTTTTCATTCTATTTCTATATTTGTTTATTTATTTAAAGAAAAGCGCGATATGCACATCACTACACAATATTCGTGTTTCGGCAACTAGAGCTGTCAACTACAACGGGCGAACCCGTCACCCCAGGAAGTTTTATTGATATTAGATCGGTCTGTCTCCCGTGAGGTAAGCGCAGAAAAACAATCCACAGTCTAGTTAAGCCACCTGCCTGTCCCAACGACTTATGGCGAGGCACCGGGAAAGGTACCCAGCGGGCAGCCTCGCCCCCTGACTACCAGTTTGGAAAGATATCTCCGTCTGGAATTAACCTTCAGGATACCTCCTGCCTCTCAACTGGTTACAGGATCGAGATCACTTGCACCGTCTACCGGTCGAGATCACTTGGAGAACCTTATGAAGCGGTGATACAGTGTCTACCGAATCTATCGCGGACCACGGCATCCTTTGCCCGGCTTATTCACCCGGGATCAGGTGGCCGAATTGTCGTTTCACGAGCAGTTGCCATAAAGTTAACAACTACCCCCGCTCTATAGGAAACATTACTGTTTCCAGACTCCCCCGGCTGTTAGTCGGAATGCGCAATCGATTGGCTGACGCCGCACGATGCGCAAACCGTCCAGGAGCGCCCGAAGGTTGACTCCTAGGAGAGACTGGCCCGCAGGCCAGTGTCCTACTCTGGCTCTCACTTTTGAGTGGAGGCCGCCGGATGGGTCTTGACCCCTGAGTATGACCTACCCTGAACAAATCGGTCTTAGTGGCCAAACTCCAACAGGGCTCATTAGCTCCCTAATGGTCCCTGTGTGTTTGGGACAGTAGCATAAAAAAGCATACTGCAGTATCTTGATCACAACGTCATCGCGGCCGAAATGTGTTTAGCCCTGTACTAAGGCATACGTTGTTTTATAACATTGTTTTACCCGGCTTAGCGTTGGGTTATAATTTGAAGAAAAAATAATGAAATCGTTTTAGGTACCTAGTTACAAGTATTTAAAAAATCATGAAATGTCTTTTAGAAAGACAGATTTGAGATGGAAGAAATAGTTCAAAATAGTCAAAAATATTTCAAATAAGGCCTTCAAAGCATTCATTGGTTCCTCTGAGAGTTTTACAGCAGATGAATTAAGAGGCCGTGCCGGCCGTGGCGGCCAAAAGATATTTTGTGGCCTGTATGTGAAAACACGAAAAAATATTTTAATACAATTATGCCGGATTTTAACAACCCGGTCCTTAAGCTATCATTTCGTCAAAACGAAATTGGTAAATTATTTCCATATTAATTGTAAATTATCTTTATTCTGTTACTGTTTTCCAAATAAATAAAAACGAGCCAGATTTGCCTTCAGTTTTTGAAAAACGTAGAGATGATTCTCAATTTTAAAAATACTATTTACACCAGCGTATGGTCTATTTGCATAGTACCTAGACATTTTTTGGAACTTCCATACAAAAAATATAAGAAAAAAATGTTTGAAATTACGTAATTTTCAGAAATGTTATGGCCAAACATGATTCAGCTCTTATTCAGAAGCCTCCTCGTGCGGAAGGCTATCCCGGGTAAGACTCTCGCGTCTCAGGCCTCACAAGCCGGTGGACCGGTTTCTCCTGGTGTGATTGCATCCCGGCGCTACTGGACGGTTTGCGCACCGTTCGGCAACGCCAATCGGTTGTGCACTCTGACTAATTTCTGAAGGAGTCTGGAGACTATGTAAATATACTATCTCCTAAGCAGCGGGGTGGATGTTGACCTGCTGTCATGTCACTCTTGAAATGACGTTGAGCCACCCGATCCTATGTGACACTACGGGAAAAGTACGCCCAGGTCCGCAATACATTCTAATTGAATCATCGCTTTAATATAGCTGGTAGAGTCGCGTAAGCGACTTCGGACCCGTAACCAGTCGGGAGGACAGAGGTATCCTGAAGGTTAACTCCAGAGGGAGATATCCTACCACCGGACAGGTACACAGCGGCGAGGCTGGCCGCTGTGTACCTGTCCGGTGCCTCGCCGTAAGGCGTTGGCCTCTAACGGGCTTGTTGGCGGAGCTAGATAGTAGATTGTCTTGTCTCTAAGTCTTCTACCTTCATCCCACAGCTGAAAGAACGATCACATTTCGTTATACCAGCCTGGGGTGACGGGTTCGCCCGTTGTAGTCGACACCGCCCTACTGTAACGTGGGGCGGTCGGGTTCGATTGGTTAAAATTGTTATATTTTAGTTATATCTATTAAACCAAGAAACACAAAATTTACTCTGGCGTGACGACTGACTCGTCTGACGAGAGCGCGCAGCCCGTTATAAAACATTGAACTTTTCCTGCCTGCTGCCTATCCAGATTGGCCTGAAACAGAGTCGTTGCTACGAGGGTAATACGGTATTTCGTCCATGTATATGCCTGTTTGTCTGTCAGTCTGTCCGTTATAAAATATTAAACTTTTCCTGCCTGCTGCCTATCCAGGTTGGCCTGAAACGAAGTCGTTGCTGCGAAGGTAATACGGTATTTTGTCGTATTTACCTACAACTCTTTTTACTTTCCTGGCAAGGAAAATATTGTGGACGCACTTCTGTGTGTCTGTCTGACTGCGTGTATTCCTCCACGATAGCACCGAAACGCTGCTTTCGATTGAGCTGAAATTTGGTGGCATGCAGGCAAAATTTGGTCATGTCAAGAACCCGGTGGTCATGTCAATCGGTCCACCAGGGGGCGCGCTAGTCATACTTCAATCTCGAAATATTGGACTTAGAGACTTGAAATTCGGTATGTGTACCACAGATGCGTCGCAGGGTCGAATCCACGTTGTTAAATTTTGGTTTCAATATGTCTTATACAAGCGACACAAAAAACTGGTGGGGAGGGGTAGGGTGGGGCTTGAAAGGGGGTCGAAGGGTTTGAGGGGTGGTGGGGTTGAGGCAGCGGGGAAGGGGGCGCGAGGGGGGTTGTCTGCTTGTCGGGAAAGTCTTGGGGTGACAACCGATTCTTTGACATTGCTGATTATAATTTTCGTATTTTTAAGCGCACAGATTATTATAGTGTTATAGTGTTTATTATCATAGTCTTACAGTTTTAAAGACTGTACGTAATAATACTGCTTACTACATTATGTATTAAAAATTCCCAGTTTTCTTGTTTTATTCAATTACTTGGTTTATTTCTACTTAAAATCTACTTTCAATAAATTAATATAAAATTAAGATATACAATAAGATTTCACTAAATGAGTTTTGAATTGCACAAAGTATATAAGCAATATTAAATGAATATATTAGATATACAATGTAAAATGTTGACATTATGTTGTCAAATATTGAATATAACATGTATCTATTATCTAATAAATAATACAAATTATTCATTGTTAATCACAATTTTATGAGTTAATAACTTTATTCAGGGCATTATTCACCGAGATTCACAGTTGACCTTGAATTACAGTATGTATGGCTGAGCGCTGCGCGCTCTCCGCCCTCTATCTCAAAAACGGTTGAGCACATAAAAAATGTTTGGTACAAAATTTGCCGCAAATTTTATGCTTTATAATTTTTATCGTTGATGTTAAAACCATTGGAGCGATAGAAACCTAGATAATCGCGAAAAATCGTTTTTTGTGAGCCTTGAATAACTTTGCTAACCTTGAATAACTTACGACGCAGACACGAGAACTTATAGAACGCCAAAATTAGGGTGTATACAAGTTTCCAGCTTATTATCTCCCATTGCGAGGTGAAACCCTAATTTGAATGGACTATTATACCACCTGTACCATTCAGTTATGAACTATAACTGTAACTATCTCTTATTACCTTCTTTCGTGGGTACCAAGTCCGCCTTATCTAGAATGCTTTAACTTCGAAGAAAATAGACCTAGATGTACTCAGGATGTATATAGTTACGGACGAAAATATTCTTCTTCTTCCTATATTATTCTCCTTCCGTGGGTTTTATTCTGCCTTATCTAGAGTTCTTTAATAGATACCAAAGTAATTAGGATGCAAAAGGGGTTTTAGGGGGGTAATGTTGGAGGGGGTAGTGTTGGGTGGGGACCAGGGAGGGGGTTAAGAGGAAAGGGGGTTGAAGGAGGAGGGGCTGGGGAAAGGAAATTCGTGGGGGTTAAGAGGGCGGTAGAACGCGGGGAGGGAGAAAAGGGTTGTGGGGGGGGGGGGGGGTAAAGTGGGGTGATGTGGGGAATAATAAGAAGAAGAAGAAGAAGAAGTATCCTCTTCCTCTTCTTCTTGCTTTATTACCCAAGTACTAGGAATGTATGAAGTGGAGGGCAGTTTAATAATAGGGGAGGGGGGGGGGGGAGTTTAATAATATTCAGATGAAACAGTCCTTGACTACTTTCCGGGAAAGTATTGGGATGCCGCAACCGATTTTTATTATATCCATCCGTGATTTTCCTGTTGACTTTTGAGCGTCCCTCACAAAATAAGTGATTACTTTCCAGATAATATAATTACGTTTACTGGCACAATGCTTGTCCTCTTTTCGTTAAACCATTCAAAAGCATTACACAACTTTTTTATTTGTAAAATTGCCGTGCAATTTAACAATAATAACCTTAATTTACTAATGGCCAACGTTGAGTGGTGTATCGATGTAATTGATATTTTGCAATTTTGAAATGGAAATTGCAATTATTGTAGAGCGTAATGGGGTTATGTGAGTTATATATTTTTAATGACAATTATTATTTGATGACATGTGATAAATTCTTTAAAATGGCAATTATATGTACTCTGAAGATACCGTTTTATATAAACTACGCGAATGTTTTCAACTGTAATTTACGCGACAACTTCTGGCAATTTCTAATAGAAATAGAAAATGCTGAGCATCTGGTTAATTTTACACGACTGCCCAAGAAATAAATTAATAGTTTAAAAAAAAACACTAAAAACACGCTTTTATTAATGCATCAGACCTTGAAACCTAATCGAGGTCAAAGTTCATTCCAAGACTTTTCTAACAAGTCCAAACACAGCTATGATACGATGTTCCATCATGAAGTTCCAGTTCATATCTTCCGACTCCATCATAAAATCAGTTCGACAGTACCATATTATTGTATTGTCATCAGAACTACGTACAGCTGCCAATTTTCATGACGCTACGATCCTTGGAAGATGGTTAAATTAGTTACCTTAGATTCCATTACATAGTTACATACAGGTCGACCTAATAAAAGCGTGTTAAAAAGGTGTCTAATGAATTCAGGGTTCATCTATGTATGCACCAATACTTGATATTTTAAAAGGATAAGTCTAACGAGAATATGATTGAGACTAGGTCACAGTGCAATGAACACAAGTCACCTTGTTGATGTTTATAATGCTGTTTTTTTATACGACTGCCCAAGAAAGCGGAGTGTAATGTGTTTAGGGTTCATTTATGTTTTCCGTTTTTTTATTCCACTATAACTTCTAAGCGATTGGACCGATTCAGAAGTGTGTGTTACCGTTAGAACAGTTATGTCATCAGAAGGGTACCTTAACTGTCCAAATATTAAAGTAAGTAGTTGCGTAAATATCCAAATGTCCAAATGTCAATACATTAACATAAATATATCGTGTATAATGTCAAATGGTAGGTAGTGGCCTGATTAAGTCTTCTTCTTATAGTACCTCTCCTACAGGAGGTTGGCTGTCTGCTATGTGATTTTTTCTTTGGGCCAAGCGAAATAGTTCTTCTACGCTTAAGATGTTTGTCCACACCCGAATGTTGCTGAGCCAAGACTTTTTTTCGTCTTACAGCCCGTCGTTTACAGCAAACTTTCCCCATAATAATGAGCTGAAGCAGTTGGTATCGCTCATGTCTCAGCACGTGGCCCAGGTACGCCACGTTCCTTTGTTGATAATGGGTAAAAGTTCGCGATCTTTACTGACAACTTGGAGTACTCTCTGGATCCTGGGATCCAACATTGGGAACTCTCTGGATCCAGCTAATGTGGAGCATTCTACGGTAGCACCACATCTCAAATGCTTCGAGACGCTTCTGGTGTCAGCTTTTAAAGTCCAAGCTTCGCTACCATAAAACACCACAGGTCAGACGTAGCAATGGAGAATTCGTATTCGGAGCTTGATGTCAAGTTTCCGGCCGCATATTACCTTTTCCATTTTCTCTAAGGATGCTCGGGCGATTTCAATCCAGGTACCTACGAATTTATTGTTCGCAGTCCCATTGTTCGTTTACCCGCCCACCGAGGTATTTGTACTGCCGGACTCGCTCTAAATCTGAACCGGACAGTTTGATTCTGGGGTTTAGGTCTAGGTCTTTGTTCTTTGATTAAGTACATATATTCCGGAAATATACATTTGTCATTTATCTATATGGATAGATACATAAACCCGTATATAGATAGATACATATAGATACATAAACCCTATATGGATAGACACGGGCGTATATAAGGGGAGGGGAGGGGGGGGGGGGGGGGGCTAGGGGGTCCGGGACCCCCCCCCCCCCCCTTAGGCATACGACAAAATATTCGAAGCTAAAATGAGTTCACCATTCTTTTCTAGCAAGCAAAGCAGATGAGTTCAAGCGACATAATTGTTCCAAGAACGACTGGAAGGCAAACCCAGCGCAGCAATGCTCCAGGAGAAACTGCCGAAATATATTACCGTAGAAATATATTTTACACTTCCATTGACCATGTGGTTACAGAACTTATTTTATTTAAAGGTAGGTACTTAAAGTAACTATCATTTGTCCGCGATTAACTTGCGTGTATTTTTATGTTTATGTAATTTTTAAATAACTGAGATTGGAGTTTAGAATTTTGCTTTTTTCTGCGTGAAGTCCGGCCAATAACTAGTTTACCATTGAATCCCCCCCCCCCCCCCATGTGAAAGCTATAGCTACGCCCGTGTGGATAGATATTTCACCCCGTTTGGAAAAAATATTAATACAATATTGTCATACAAACTTTCTGTAACAGCAGTCGTGTATTTTAGTCTTTTTAATATATTTCCTTTTCATCATCTCCGTAGTACGATTTGGAAACCCTTCTGAAACGGTGAAATTCAGGTGGTGCTGATAGCATTGACGGCCAAGCTACTAAAAATTTATTTGGCCGTCTATAATGATATTGAAAATGGATGTTATTTTTAAAGGACTGATTGATAATAAAACCCAATAACTTAACTAATGATAACAATAAGAACATTCAATTATTAGTGCCATCTATCGCTTTTTAAACGACTGCCCAACAAAAAGGAGTGTAATGTGTTCAGGGTTCATCTATGTATGTTTTACGTTTCTTTATTCCACCATAACTTCTAAACGCTTGGACCGATTTGGAAATGTGTGGTAGTTTTAGACTCGTTATATCATCTAGTGTGGTATAGCGTACCTTAACTGTCTGAATAAATGCATTGCCATCGGAACTGAACCAACAAGTCAAATTTCAACTCATAGGATAAGAGGAAGTGGTTCTAATTCAGTTTGCAATATTTGATCTAAACAAACTAACATACATACTAACAAACATTGCAAGGTAAATAAAAGCTTGTAAAGAAGAGTGTCAGACAGTATTTTGGCCAAAGAATTCTGGGGTACAGTCAGACAGTATTTTGGCCAAAGAATGCTGGGGGTACAGTCCCCAAGCAAGATTCCGGGACACCTGGCGTTGTCGTACCTACCAGAAAAGGTGTAATTTTAATTAGTACTTTTAAAAAAAGTTGTATAGATAATTATGTGATATTATGATATAGATTATTTCTATATCTTTTACAGTATTTTATTTTCTTTTTTTCTTTTTAGTACTACTAAATCTTAGTAGTACTCTAGTGCTAATTATTCGTTAAAAAGCTATTGATTAAGTTTTTTTTTTTAAATATAGACTATTATTGTTTTTTTTTGTTATTTGTGTTTTTTTTATTATTGAAAAATACGTACCTTTATTTAAAGTATATGTACATGTAATGAAGATATTAATAATTGGAGACATAACGATGCTAACAATTTATTTATTTATTTATTTATTTAGTAACACATCTAGTAAACAATTAATGTCATATCTGTAAGTAAGATGTTAGCAAGAAATTGATGCGACATTTTTAATATTTGACGCAGTCGCCTAACTAGGCCTAGGCCTGTTCTAAGGCAGACTTTTAATAACTATATTAAGTGTGCACTGTCAACTTAAACTATAGTTAGTACTTATTTTTAAATCGACAAATATAAAACTACAAATATTTACGCATATACAAATATAGATAGATACTCATATACATCTATAGATAAAATATATATCCATATATGCACACATACATATATGTATACGAAAATAATAATAAAACCTAAATAAATAAAAATAAAAACTAAAATAATATACATATATAAATCAATTACATATTGATATAACGCTTACATACCTATAATAGTCATTTAAAATTATCATGGAAAAACTAAATACTAAGTACTAAATACTATCATTCAAAATACAACAGTCAGCATATTCCCTAAACCGTCCCTACCCACCTCTAACAACCAATCGGTTAGTGATTTTTTAAAAGTGGATGTGTTCTCACTACTTTTAATTGCTTCGGGAAGATTGTTATACATTCTAGGGCCAATGAATGTGAAATGGCGCTGGCCAAATGCTGTGTAAGTTCTTGGCACCATCATATCACCAGTTCTTGTTGCTCTCGTCTTTCCAACTCGTTGATTATAAGGTGTCATTTTATTTTTAGTATATATTAGGGCCATGCGAACATAAAGCTGTCTTACATCCAAAACCTCGGACTGGATGTAAAGAGTGTCTGCCGGAAATCGATACGGTTTACGTGCGATTATTTTTAAAATATATTTTTGCGCTACTTCTAGAAGGTGTAGAGTGGACCTTGTACAACCGCCCCATCCTATAAATACCATAGCATAGTATTGACCTAACCAAGCCCGGAATTCTATGGTCGAAATACTGTCTGATCTGAAAGTATCAGCTTTTACAAAACCCTTGCACTTTTTTGTCGCTGGTTCCCTAAATATATGTATCGCCATTTGCTTTCTGGAAAATCGGCTCAATATGGCACGAAACAACGGCCTTGTGGCAGACAGTTATATACGTCATAGCCTGGTTAACCAGGTCTGTTTTTCATGTAGCAATAACATCATATTTAACAATTCCAGTCCCATATAATTTAAAAAAAAACACTCATAAAACTGCGAAACGTCAATGATTTATTCAAATTTACAGCAGCAATAACCAACTTGTGGAAATAAATTCAACTTTATAATATAGGTACTTATTTTAATAAATTTTATTAATGATTAATGGAAATTACGATATATTACATTATAGCCTCTTCAGTATAATTATATTTTTTTAATATCCTAGATCACATTCGACGATTATTACGAAATATTTAGTACCTATAATTAGGTGTGTAAAGTTATACAAAAATATACAATTATATCATTACAATTAAAATACATATTTAATAGTCGAATAGCTTTTTGAGAAATGCAAATATGACAGTAATTTTAGACTTTTTGTGTTATTATACATTTTATTTTGAAAAAAAAAAATGAAAATATTTAATTTATGAATTAAATATAACACTCTCTCACTGAGTTAGAACTTACAACTGTTTTACACTAGGTTTCAAGCATTTTTGAAATCAGTGGGTTCCGAATTATTTATTTATTTATTCTAGTAATACAAATATATTTATATATTTGAAGCAATTTACAAAAAAAAATACAATATGATTTTTAGTTGCTATTCACCCGATTCGGCTATCATTTGAAAAGGCTCAATTCGTTGATTTCAAAACACTGTAATTTTTGTTTTTTATACTTACACAATGGGCGGTTTTATTATCATACAACAATCTCTTACAACCAACCCTTATATGAAGTGTTTATATGCATATACGCGTGTAACATGTATGTAAGTGTATGTCTTGTTATTGTATTCGATCGACATAATTTAAATACGATTCCGTTAATTTTATCCCGACGGAAAAATATGACACAGCAGGAAATCGAACCCAGAACCTTACAATGTAAGATCAAGCGACTTAACCACTATGCCACCGGGCCGTGTAAATTGATGAATATTGCTTAAAATGAATGATTAAAAATAGTGACGAAGCTACCGGTATATACACTCCGCTGCATTCTTTTTGAGCTCTCGACCACAGTATCAAAAATGCTTACACGCTATATGTAACGGACTTCGCCGTCTTCCTTAAAACCAAGGCATGTACAGCCAACGACAGAATATTTGATATCGTGATGATGTATTGAAAATTTCAAATTAGCTTTTATAGTCTAATTAACAAATTCAAATTCAATTTCAAATATGTTTATTCAATGTAAATACATAATATACACATACTGAATGTCAAAAGACAGTAATTGTACTTTTTCCTTTTTTTCCGGCGAGTTCTACAAGTAAGATTCCACTGGAAAGAACCGCCAAAGAAAACCAGTGACCACTTTTTTGGTAAGTACTATTATTGTCCATAATTTATATTTTATCAATAATTCAAAAATATTTCATGTCCCCGGTCCATGTATTCACTTCATCGATGTCCCCGTGAATTGAAGACATGAAACAGAAAGAAAAAAGGCAGGCAGAAAACAAGTAATTTCACAATAAAATATAAATATTCAAAATAGATCGGCTATGCCTAGTTAGGAGCGACGCAAGCATTTGTTACTACAAACGGTGTAATTTTTTTAATCAAATAAAATAAAATGAAAAATAAATATCGAAATAAAAAAAACTTAATTTCGACGTACAAAATCGACTAGCCATTCCTAACAGTATTGTTTTAGAGAATGACTGTACTATAATTTAAATGTTCATTAGCGATTAACACATGCATTACATGCATAACCGTCCATGATGTAATATCGATAATTAGTTTGGTTTATAATACGGTGTGATATATAATTAGGTGGAAAATAACATTAGGATTGTGACACAAAAACACAAAACAATCATGTTTCACTTTCTACAAGCTTACACCGGCTTCCGTTGAAATTAGTATCACGAACAACTTTCTGGTGGAGAGTTTTCAAAGTTGGGATTACGTTATCTGTTAAATGAAAGTTTAAAACAATCCGCCGTATTGCCGTTTTATCAAAATCATCCAAACCCGTCTTTGGTTTACGACAGTTAGTCTTTTTTTTCCCTGGCGTAGAAAATGACGTCGGCTGGTCAGAATCTAATATTTTTTTCTTTTCGGCTAAAACTCTTTTTATTGACGCGATAGATATTTTACTAGCAGCAGAAAGCCTTTTTAAGACCGCTGGCAATTCAATTGTTATTCCGAATTTCGCTTCATCTTTCATGAAATGGTAAATATTTGATATTAATTCCCTTGTCAGGGATTTCAGCGTCTTATTTCCCAATTTTGTTTTTAACGGCATATTAAACGACGATCACGACAAGAAATAATAGAAAATAAAGTTATTTACCTACTGTACCTCCTGGGATTCAGCACAGTCGAACGCACGATCACAACACAGAACACGAAGACAAAATACAACACAAAACGTATTTATTTGTTACTCTTCTAATTGTACCGCTAAACGAAGGGCCGCTGAGACAATCACGTATATACTGAAAAATTATCACAGCCCAATTCAACTCAACACTAAACGAATCTATTAGTTATGTAATCGTCTGACTGTACCGTTAAACGGCTGGCTTCGACGAGAATCATTACAGTCACGCGTAAACTCAACCTCTCTCCGTCATTCTCACAGGTATAAAATATGCCTATCCCTTTTTTGGTTTCAGTGCATTGGTGTTCAATAAATGCAATACGTGTGACCTGAGCATGTAGTTGTAGAGCTCAAAAAGTTTGCATTCATCTGTACATCACCCACATGGCCATTTTCCTAAGCGGATTATTTTCTGTTAATTTTGACAAGTATGTTAATAATTAACAGTACTTCTTTGACGTAATACTATTATGACACTATTGCACGTAGCTACGTATGCGAAATATATGATGAACAACCAATAGCTATGAGTCAATAGAATCAGTGTAGGAAATGAAATACGCTAATGAGTAAGCAAAGCAAATGTAAAGAAAAAATGGTCGAAATAAATTATTTACAATTTAAATCAAGAAGTATCCTAACCTAACAGCTTTTTGGCCAATTCTTCACTAGTCCTGGTTACTTCATCTATAATTACATTTTTATCCAAGTTATAAAATTAGTCCCTTCTCAAGGGTGCCCCTTTGGGGCACCCTTGAGTCGAGGGCCCTCGGCGATTGCCGACTAGCCGACCTGGCTAGTCCGGGCCTGATGATGTCGTCCTCCTAGCCGGTTTCGGCATAGGTGTTCACAGCGTTTCGTGCTTCAGTCAGGGGTGTCTCGCCGCCCCACCCTCTGTTCAATTATAAAATAATAAATATCCAAAAATATAATACGTTGCTGAGCAAAGAAGTATGAACGAATGTTAGCGGACTCCCCCTCGAATGTGAGGCTACCAATTCTGGTTGCCTACGGCAAAATGTATACAAAATGTATATAAATTTATATAAATGTAAATGTGCGCCGCTCTATAGTAATGTATAGCTCTATAGTCAACCCCGCTCTATGTAAATGTAAATGTAAATATACATTTATATACATTTTGCCGTTGGCAACCCGAGCTAATCGCCATTCATTTGAGGGGTTAATAGTATATGTATAAAAGAAATTTAAACTATCTGTACAATTGCATCGTCTTTAAAACTTCGTCATACACCAACTTTTTCACGTCTTTCGCCCATAAGAAATCTATATGGTTGAACTTGGGATCTGGTATTAGATAGGACCTTATAACGTTCGGTAACCGTTTGTATAGTATATGTACATCTTCAGGCGTCAGGATATAGTCATTATTTCCGTAAGCCAGCATTACTGGTACTGTGAAGTTCTTCACATTGTACTGAGGTGGTTTTTTGGAACCGTACAAAAACAGGTTCTTACTGGGGCCATAGTCGTAGCTGCAGAAATCGCCGGAGAGGTACCACTGCATCAAATGAAGCATCTGTTTTATCGAGGCGCCCGATAAGAAATGCGACCAAAATACCGGCAAATTTTGAAAGTTGATTTGCTTAGTGTTTTCTCCGAAAAACAGGGAGTATACATCTATGCACAAACCTAAAGTGGGCGAATTTTCATTGCAGAAAACTTGCAAAACTGTAGATAATATATTCATGACTGATAACGGAATTTCTCCATCGTGTATTTTTAAAGAAACGTTATATAACAGTGGAACTAATTCTGTAATCACTGGCATGAATGGTACTTTGGTATGGCTTATAGATGAACTTGGAGCTAGTAGCACTGCTAGCTTAATTTTGCTGTTATATTTAGTAAATCTAGAGCAGAGCATATTAACCAGGAAAGTACCCTGCGAGTGAGCTACGTAAACCAAAGTATTATGCTTAGACTGTAAGAGAACGTGCTTTAGCATTGCGGGTAAATCCCTCAAGGCTAGCTCGTCCAGAGAAAAATCCCAGTATTCCAGATCTTCCCTCTTCAGTCTGACGTGACCTAACGAATGCTTGGTTCCTCTGGCGTTGCCCATCCAGACGTCGTAACCCGCGTCGGACAGCAGATACGCCAATCCGGTTCCAGGACCTGCTAACGTGAAGTCGTCCGAGGATCCGGTGATGCCGTGCATCAGGAACACGGGGTCTCCTCGCTTTCTCTTCGGAGGCATCCGAAATACGGTCAGGTTGTAGCCGTCCTTTGTGACCACGTTATGCTTTTGTAGAGGATATCCGTATTTCGTGATCAATGCCGACATCGGCAGTTGCACGTCTTCGGGGATTCTCGGTATGAATGGTCCCAGAATATCTAGAAAGAAATAATCATTTGTTAGAAAAAAAATATAAAAAAATCGGGTATGAAATCGGAGGTTGGAATGCATTGACGAATGAAGAAGGAATTGAGTCGAATACGTCCCAAATTTATTGTGACGATGTAAGTTTTATTTTTTAGCAGACGAAATCAATACGTAGTAATCACGCCTAAAGGGCCCTTTTTCTCTATCAGCTTCATAATAAGTCATTAGTTAAAAAACAAATAAATACGCTGTTTACCTCCTGGTCACAATAGATAAACAAAGGACTTATTGCGACGTCGCACGTTGGAAAAATAGGTTAAAAACTCGACTGCCGTTTCAGAAAGTAAACTATTGTATTCATAGTTATTTTTGCTACGTTTTTTTAATGAAATATTTATGGTTTATGAATTTATCCATATATATAGAAATAGGTCCAGACCTTAACTCCTGGGGGCCTGGAGAGGATGAAGGCTGCGGGCGAAAAGCTTCGCGGTGCGGGACTGAAGACTGTTGAGCCTCAGGGCCGTATCCCGCGGATTGTCATTCATGACATTCCGCGAGACCTCAAGGAGGAGGAGTTGAAGGAGCTGCTTTGGAAGCAGAATTTAGAGGGGCACTGTAGGGTTGACAAGCAAACGGCGCTTGGCGCCACGCGACGTGCGTTCGCCTTTGGCGCAAGGGACGCTTCGGTGGTCCAGAACGTGTGGATCGTGCACCACGAGGTGCGATCTGTGCTTGTCTCAAGAGGGAGGGTCTTCCTAGACTGGGACTCCTGCAGGGTTCGCGACTACGTGGGTGCGGTTCGGTGCTTTAAGTGCCATAGTTACGGCCACACACAGAAGAGGTGCGAGCTGGAGGTGGTGTGTGGTCACTGTGCTATCAAGGGGCATGAGAAGCCAGCGTGCCCTTCCAGGGGGGACCCGCCCAAGTGCGCTACGTGCTCGGCGCTGCACAGAGAGGTGGCTCACGCGACCGGGTCCGCAGGCTGTCCGGCTTACCAATGCGCGCTGGATAGGGAAATCGCCACCACGAATTATGGCGAGGCATAGTCCCTAACTAATGTTAACCTGCGCGCAACTAAACCTCCGGAGAGGTCGTGCCGTCACGGCTGAATTTGGGTGGACGCTTGAGGTGAAGGGTATCAGAGTGGAGTTCATGCAGGAGCAGTACACGCACCTTGGGAAAACCCGAGGTATAGACGGGCGGTGCGTGGTGCTAGAGAAGGGGAGCCGACCCATGGCAAGGATTGCGGTGAGCTCATCTCTACCGCCGCCTCTGTTCCTGGATCGGCTCTCAAGTGAGCACCTCGCCTGTGCGTCTATAGTTATTAACGGCGTGGACTGCTTCATCATTAGCGTCTACTTCCAATTCGGTGAGGCTGTGGACGCCTACGTTGCTGGACTCGTCGCGGCCCTCGACGCTCTCCGGGGCCGCCCGGTTGTGGTGGCGGGGGATTTCAATGCCCGCTCCCCATCTTGGCACGATGCCGGGAACCTGGTCCGCCTGGATAGTCGCGCGGGGAAGAGCCGAGGCTGTCGATGAGTTGATAGCGACCTTCAGGTTGCATATTATCATCTCTCCTGGACAGCCCCGGACCTTCTGCGGCCCCGGAGGATCCAGCAATGTGGACTTGACTTTGTGCTCCGCGGGCTTCGCCCGAGATGTGGTGAACTGGACTGTGCACGAGTCCTCGTCGTCCTCGGACCATCGGCTTATTACTTTCGACATCGGTCAGCGCGTAAACCCACCGTCGATTTCTAAATGGCGGTACCGTACCTCCAATATAGATTGGGACCGTTTCGGAGAGTCTCTGTCTACGGGGATTGCCAGTTTTCCTCCTCCACACAGCAGCTCGGCCGAGGAACTAAGTGTCTCCCTCAACGAAGCCATCTCCTCGGCCTGTGAGTCGGTACTGGGTCGAAAGAAACCCCACGGTGGCTTCGCGGCCCCGTGGTGGACTTCCGATCTCTCAGACCTCCGGAAGGTGTTCAGGCAGGTCTATCGCCGAATGAGTGATGCCCGCAGAGGATCTCCCCCCCCCCCCGAGCGTGAAGGAATCTCCGTTCCGCCCGAAGCGTCTACCACGCCGCTATTAGGCGTGCTAAGATGGACTTCTGGAGAAAGTGGGTCTCAGACGTTGGGAACGAAAACTCATGGGACATGAGGATCGCGGTAGACAAGGGCGCCAAGGGGGCGGAGAATACCTCTCCAGTATTGTTGAAGGTGTTTCCGCCCCCCTTGATACTAGAGACACCTTGGAGACTCTCCTCAATTCCTTGTGCCCATCGGATCCAACTGTTAATGACGACCCCCACCACGCACAACTACGGCGGCTTGCCGCCTTAGACTCGCGCGTCGTGAACTCATCCGAGGTGACTGCGGACGAGGTTGACCGGGTAATCGGATCGCTGTCGCTTAAGAAGGCGCCTTACGGCCGTGATCGTCAGACGGGTCTGGAAATTTGCCAGGTGGGAGATGACTGTACTGATGCATAAATGCATCAATGAGGGCCACTTTCCTACCTGCTGGAAGGCGGGCCTCCTGCGGGTGATTCCCGAGGGTAACGACAAGTCCCGATCGGATCCGAGGGCGTACAGTCCCATCACGCTCCTTCCCATTCTGGGCAAGGTGCTTGAAGCGCTTGTGCGTGATCGGATGGAGGAGACGCTGTATCCTCAGAACGAGCGGCAGTTTGGATTTACCCGTGGGAAGAGCCCTGAGGATGCCATCCTTTTTGCCAAGGACTGGGTCTGTGACTACGAGGGCCCCAACGTTGTTGGAGTCTTTCTCGAAATCTCCGGTGCTTTCGATAACGCGTGGTGGCCGATGATTCTGTGCAAGCTTCGAACCCGTCAATGCCCAAACAACCACCTGAAAATTGTCAGGAGCTATTTCACCGATAGGTCGGTTATTCTGAGGTACGGTCCGACCAGCGTAAGGAAAACCCCCTCGATGGGGTGTCTGCAAGGGTCGGTGCTCGGTCCCACCTTGTGAAACATACTTTTCGACGATTTTCTGGGACTACCATACCCGGCGGGATGCGCCGTCAGTGCATACGCTGACGACGCTCTCCTACTGGTGGGTGGCAGGAGTCGCGCCGAGGTTGAGAGAAGGGTAGCTGCGTCGTTGGACCTCATCCTCGGGTGGGGCCAGCGTAATAAACTGACCTTCTCACCGGCTAAAACTCAGGCGCTTCTCCTGAAGGGGCGCCTCAAGCGTAACCCGGTCATCAGATTGTGTGGACGCCCGGTATCCTTCCGGAGTCTGTCCGGTACCTGGGGATCGCGCTGATGGCGTCCTTTTCCTTCCTTACGCACGCGAAAATTGTAGCCGAGAAATCCCGGTCACTCTTCTTTGCTCTCCGTAGAGCGAGTAGAGCCGACTGGAGAAGTCGTTTTCCGGCGGTAAGGACGATATACAAAGGTGTCTTCGTATCACGTGTGACGCACGCTGCACGTGCGTGGACGGAGCACCACATCCCGGAGGCAATCCGAGTGGCTCTTCTGCGTGGTCAGCGCATCCCCGCTATGACCGGGGCACGATGTCCACTCTCGCGCTACCTGTCATTGCGGGCGTCCTGCCCATCGATATGGAGGTTTTGGAGCGCGCAGCGTTGGCGCGGTATCGTCGGGGAGGACCAGTGGTCTTTCATGGCCCCTCAGTTGACCCGGCGGGGTATCGAGCTGGGGAGTTTGCCCACCTGATTCGTTCGTAATCCATTCGTGTTTGGCAGGAGAGGTGGGACGCTGGCGGCACGGGCCGCTCCACCCACTGCTTCTTTCCGCCGGTAGAGGCGAGAATGAAAAATGCGTGTTTTCTGCGGTTTGATCACCATACCACCCAGCTGGTCCAGGGCCATGGGGAGTTCAAACCCAAGCTGTCTGACTTTGGACTCTCCTGTGACCCCTGGTGCGTGTGTGGACATGGACTTCAAACGGCAGAACACGTCATTTGGATATGCCCAAAGCTCTCGACCGCACGGGATGAATTGGCGCGTGAGGTCTGCGCGTGCGCTAAGCGCCTACCGATATGGTATGCGGATCTGGCCTAGTGTAGGCGTTGTTTCGGCGCGTTCCGATGCTTCGTGGAGAAGTGGGTTTCTCTTTCGGAGGAGTTGAGGCTTGCGGTAACCCCAGTTTTGGGGTCCCCCCCGACACCAGTGACGTGATGCGGGGGCCACTTCCAGCCCGAAGTGCCCGTCTATGTGCCGTCCCCCAAACCGCCCCCGCGGGCGCGTCCCCTGCCTGAGGACCTTGTTTAGGCCGTCCCCCACGAGACCGCCCCATGACCCATACGTCTACATTACCCCCTCACCAGCCACTTAGTCCCCCCGACATCCTGTCTGTGTTTGGTAGCCTGTCTTCGTTTAGCTTTAATTATTATTATTTTGTGTTTCTTTATAGTGTTTCTTTTATTATTATTTTTACTTCTATTTTTATTCTGTGTTTGCATGCACTTCAATGTTAAAATTTTCAATTGTAAATTTCGCTTGTATGCAATTGTTCGCTTGTATGCTTGTTTTTTTTTATACTGAATAAATGGGTTCTCGGGGTGGTACGGGGGGGGGGGGGGTGGCTACCTTTCTTTACATCCCGGGCAGATAAGACGACCACCGTCGTTATAACTGCCCGGGCGGTGGGTGGGTTCTCCACCCTCACCTGCCGCCTTAAAACCACTAAACTACGAAATGTATGAAAACGCCGTCGAGCGCGCGCACTTCGGCCGCGTGGCGAGCGGCCGCGCTGTGGCCGCGCGTCCAGCGAGATCATTGCGGCGCATTTGATTGGTCGCTGGCCGCCGCGGCCACTGAGATCAAGAAATTATAAGTAAAAATATCAGTAAGCGCGCACCACCCGCGGCGTGATGTGATGATACAGGGTGATGATTTATAAGTGAGATTGAGAGGAGAAGCGGGTTGTGGGACATGTCCTGTGATGGATGTGCTAACCGAGACATAAAAAGAAATTAATGGGAAGAGATCACAGCATTGTTTACAAGTGGCGATTTAACAGTAAACGAAACGGTGCCCGTTCATACTCTCGCCTCGCACTTCTTTCCGCGCCTCGCGCGAGAGTGTAAATGAGCTAACCCTGAGGTTTATCTATGTATGTTTTCCGTTTCTATATTCCACCATAACTTCTAAACGCTTGAACCGATTTTAGATGTGTGTGTTATTGTTAGAATCGTTGTCATCCCGAGTATCATAGGGTCTGATAGGGTACCTGAACTGTCCAAATATCAAGTAAGTAGTTGACCAAAATGTCCAAAAGTCCAAATGGCAATAAATTAACTTAAATATATCGTGTTTTGTGTCAAATGAAAGGTCTGATTGAGTACTTTCCGGAAAAATATTTCTATATATATATATATATATATATATATATATATATATATATATATATATATATATATATATATATATATATATATATATATATATATATATATATATATATATATATATATATATATATATATAGAAATATTTGATAGTTTTGTGTATATATTCTTTTTAGAATTGATCAATAAGATGATTATAAAGAACATAATTATAAAAGCCACTTACATCGTGACGAAGGATTCCCTTGATCGGATTCGGGAATGCTTTAGGTGTTAACGAGAATGATGAATGCCTCTCACTTGCGGAAAGAGGAGTAGGTTTAAGTTGGGCCCATTTTTCAACTAGTAAACGCTCACCCTTCATCCAATTATCTCAAAAATTAAGCTACAATCCTTCTTTATACGTAAACTCACTCAATTTCCTATTATTTCAGGGGAAATAACAAGACAAGACGAGCTACTTGACAGATGGAAGAATTTAAAATTTCGAATTTCGTTTTTTTATTTTCTAAAGGTGCGATATAAAGAAGCTGCGATCAATATTCAGCTGAAAACTTAAAACTAAAAGCGTGACATGCCCTCATATCAATGAAAGGAAGCAGTCAGCTCTTTCCTATTAGTTGGAAAGATTACCTTTAACCTAAATGGATTATTTACAATGAACGAAACATAAAATATGTAAAAATTCAATATTTTGAAATATTTGATAGTTTTGTGTATATATTCTTTTTAGAATTGATCAATAAGATGATTATAAAGTAAATAATTATAAAAGCCACCTACATCGTGACGAAGGATTCCCTTGATCGGATTCGGGAATGCTTTAGGTGTTAACGAGAATGATGAATGCCTCTCACTTGCGGAAAGAGGAGTAGGTTTAAGTTGGGCCCATTTTTCAACTAGTAAACGCTCACCCTTCATCCAATTATCTCAAAAATTAAGCTACAATCCTTCTTTATACGTAAACTCACTCAATTTCCTATTATTTCAGGGGAAATAACAAGACAAGACGAGCTACTTGACAGATGGAAGAATTTAAAATTTCGAATTTCGTTTTTTTATTTTCTAAAGGTGCGATATAAAGAAGCTGCGATCAATATTCAGCTGAAAACTTAAAACTAAAAGCGTGACATGCCATCATATCAATGAAAGGAAGCAGTCAGCTCTTTCCTATTAGTTGGAAAGATTACCTTTAACCTAAATCGATTATTTACAATGAACGAAACATAAAATATGTAAAAATTCAATATTTTGAAATATTTGATAGTTTTGTGTATATATTCTTTTTAGAATTGATCAATAAGATGATTATAAAGTAAATAATTATAAAAGCCACTTACATCGTGACGAAGGATTCCCTTGATCGGATTCGGGAATGCTTTAGGTGTTAACGAGAATGATGAATGCCTCTCACTTGCGGAAAGAGGAGTAGGTTTAAGTTGGGCCCATTTTTCAACTAGTAAACGCTCACCCTTCATCCAATTATCTCAAAAATTAAGCTACAATCCTTCTTTATACGTAAACTCACTCAATTTCCTATTATTTCAGGGGAAATAACAAGACAAGACGAGCTACTTGACAGATGGAAGAATTTAAAATTTCGAATTTCGTTTTTTTATTTTCTAAAGGTGCGATATAAAGAAGCTGCGATCAATATTCAGCTGAAAACTTAAAACTAAAAGCGTGACATGCCCTCATATCAATGAAAGGAAGCAGTCAGCTCTTTCCTATTAGTTGGAAAGATTACCTTTAACCTAAATGGATTATTTACAATGAACGAAACATAAAATATGTAAAAATTCAATATTTTGAAATATTTGATAGTTTTGTGTATATATTCTTTTTAGAATTGATCAATAAGATGATTATAAAGTAAATAATTATAAAAGCCACTTACATCGTGACGAAGGATTCCCTTGATCGGATTCGGGAATGCTTTAGGTGTTAACGAGAATGATGAATGCCTCTCACTTGCGGAAAGAGGAGTAGGTTTAAGTTGGGCCCATTTTTCAACTAGTAAACGCTCACCCTTCATCCAATTATCTTAAAAATTAAGCTACAATCCTTCTTTATACGTAAACTCACTCAATTTCCTATTATTTCAGGGGAAATAACAAGACAAGACGAGCTACTTGACAGATGGAAGAATTTAAAATTTCGAATTTCGTTTTTTTATTTTCTAAAGGTGCGATATAAAGAAGCTGCGATCAATATTCAGCTGAAAACTTAAAACTAAAAGCGTGACATGCCCTCATATCAATGAAAGGAAGCAGTCAGCTCTTTCCTATTAGTTGGAAAGATTACCTTTAACCTAAATGGATTATTTACAATGAACGAAACATAAAATATGTAAAAATTCAATATTTTGAAATATTTGATAGTTTTGTGTATATATTCTTTTTTTATATATATATATATATATATATATATATATATATATATATATATATATATATATATATATATATATATATATATATATATATATATATATATATATATATATATATATATATATATATATATATATATATATATATATATATATATATATATATATATATATATATATATATATATATATATATATATATATATATATATATATATATATATATATATATATATATATATATATATATATATATATATATATATATATATATATATATATATATATATATATATATATATATATATATATATATATATATATATATATATATATATATATATATATATATATATATATATATATATATATATATATATATATATATATATATATATATATATATATATATATATATATATATGGATAAATACATAAACCACAATTATTTCTACAATAGTTCACTTTCTGAAACGGTAGTCGAGTTTTTGACCTATTTTCCACTGTGCGAAGTCGCAATAAGTCATTTGCTAACCTATTTTGACCAGGAGGTAAACAACGTGTTTTTTCGTTTTTGAACTAATGACTTATTGTGATACTGATAGAGAAAAAAACGCTCTAAACACCTCTATTACTACTAATGATCGTTCAGAACGAAAACATTTCAATGAGTTACAGTCTATTTGTCAGTTTCGACATAATTAGGTTAATTTTTAAACGATTGCCCAAAAAAAGGAATGCAATGTGTTCAGGGTTCATATATGTATGTTTTCCGTTACTTTATTCCACCATAACTTCTAAACGCCTGAACCGATTTAGAAGTGTGTGGTATTTTTAAAATCGCTATGTCATCTCGAGTATCCAAACTATCCAAATGTCAATTAAGAAAATATCTACATGTCCAAATGTCAATTAATTACCATAAATATATCGTTTTTAGTAACCAAATGCAATGAGAAAAATATTGGATTGAATCTTACATTTCCATTTTGTTATTACGGTTTTATACAGAATAGCCATGTTTTAATCGTAATTTTGTTGAATTACAAGGAATTTTGTTGAAATTCCATTATTCGATTATACGTATTAACGTTTTCTTCACAGTTAATACAGAAATAACAGTATATTGTAGTTTCAATATGATTCATGTGTTTGACTATAACCGTACGTATACTACTACATGCTGTCACGTTAGAAGCGAGATCCTGAAGGTCGCGACATAATGAAATAACATTATGTCTTAACATTACGACACGGTAACTACCGTCACGTCAACACCGTTACGCTTCGTGGTAATTCATATGTATGGACCTCAGTCCAAGTTATATACGTAGTCCTTGTTGAAACATGCGTATTTCTGGGTATTACATCGTTATATTTTTCTCAGTGTGAAAGGTCTGATGGAGTAGATACCTACCGAAAATACCTATTCATATGCATGAATAATTAAACGACAAACATTTTATAAAAAACCTTTTTATTACTTGAGCACCTAGGACAACCGACTAAGTGCGGCGGCGGAGTGCGATCGCTTTGAGTTACCTGTCGCAGGGCGCGCAGCGCTGCATTGACACACTCAGAAAGTCGGGACAATGGACCTGGCTGACGTGAAGCCCCGCTAAAGGCCAATCGCCTAGTAAAGGCGACACGGGCCTCAGACGAGGCCCGTCGCCTGACTTAAATAACTTCCGTAAATTTAATGTTGTTACAACGAATAAAATTACTCTAAAAACGTGCTGTAGTGTGCGAAAAATTGTTTCTAATAATTAGTCGTATTATTATAATTGTTTACTTTTTGAATCGGCAGTCGTGTTTTTTACAAGCTTTTATTTACCTTGCAACGCGCCAGCGCCCAAACGCTTAATCCGATTGAGCCGAAATTGATATGTAAGCACCATTTGATCATGGCAACCCTAGTAGCACAAATTGGCTATATAACGGTCACGGCAACGTTATCGCTACAGCTTTTTGTCACAGGAAGTGGTCATATAACAGTCATATAAACGTTTATATAACGTCTATACCACCGGATTAGGCGCATTTTATACGGCTTTTAGCTGAATAGGGGCTGAATAGCGGTCATAAACTAGCGGCTACCTTTGGTGGTACAAGAAGCTATATAAGAAAGCTGTAGCGATATAAGAAATGTGTATAAGAAATTTTTCTGTGGCACCCTTATATAGCCAGCGGGTGTTAAAGTGTCTCAAATTGATACTTTATTACAACTTTTAGTCAGGTAGGTAATGTCTTGAAATGATATAAAATGGAAACAAACGAAAGCTGCATGATCATTTGCTGGCGCAAACATAGGATTCCTAATGGCTACTCATATATTTTATTGACGTTAAAATGATTGTATTGTAGTTTAATACACCAAATTCTCTTGCGGACATCATTTCATCGACAATATTAAGTAACATGTCTAAGAAGATTTTAACGCGCCTTTAAAATATTAATATTTTACCTAAATTTTCATTCATAATTATGGTTTAAAGTTTTTTTGTAAATTAATTTTATTTATCGCAGTAGAAAAGAACACTTGCTGGGTATTGTTCACACACTTTGAAATAGGATTTACCTATAATACGTGTATTTTATGACTTAAAATGCCTTAAAGAAAACAAAACCAAATAGTTTAGGTTATAAAGATTGGAGAAAAAATGGTCGATTTGCTTATATAGCATCTGCAACTTTAATATAATCTTTATACTGCTGCGTAAGCTGCGTAAGTGAGGGCCTAATGGCAACTATGCAGCTTCAACTCTTTCTAAAGCAATTACTGCACTTTTATATGACTACAAGCTGTATAAGGATGGGTCATGTAAACAATATACAGCCTTTGGTGGAGTAAGGGTAATGTAGTGACTTCTGTTTTGTTTGTTATAAAAAGGTTATTTATTCGACTGCTATACAGCTATTAGTTATAAAATGGTTATAAATTAGTATGCTTTATAGCGATTATACTACCCTTATTCGACTAAAAGGCTTTATAATATTATTATTATTATTAATAATAATAATAAAACTCTGTATTCTTAAGAAAATGCGAGCAACCTGCAGGCAATATTTTAGAGCTAACATATACTATTGTATGAACATTATTTGCGAGTAGACTACATAACTTACGTATAAAAAGTGACAAATAAAATAAAAGAGGATAGAAAGAAATATATCGGTTTGTCACATCAAAATCATCTAAAACCTATAAGGATGCTAAAGTTTAAAAAGGAGCGGAATGGGAGGGGAAAGGGAATTTATCTGGAAGATTTCAAATGCTCCCTGAGTCTGTTTTTTAAAGTTGTTATGCTTGGCGCTGTTCTCACATTTTTCGGCAAAGCATTACAAAGACGGGATCCATGCACGGTGAAAGAGAATGAGAAGAAGTCACTGCTGTGACTAGGGATAGTGAGTAGCAGGTTGTCTTTTGATCTCAGAGGGCGTCCATGAGCCGATAGTGCAGTAAATCTGCCGGTAAGATAATTGGGAGCGACACGATCCAAGATCTTAAAAAGCATACAGAGAACTCGCATGTCTCTTTTCTCCCGGGTCGACAGCCAGTGAAGCTTGTCTCTGTACTCCGTGATGTGGTCAAATTTTCTGAGGCCATGGATATACCGAATGCAAACATTTTGGAGACGCTCAACTTTGGTGGATAACTCCTCTGTGAGGTCAAGAAATGCGACATCTCCATAATCCAGAAGGGGGAGGAGAGCAGACTGACAAATCGTAATCTTGCTCTCTAATACGACAAAATTATATGACTAATAGGTAATATGAGCCAAATTGCTTTAAATGACACCTTTACATAGCTGAGAGTTAATCTGAACGCCTTTACATGACTTTTAATCGGCACTTCTTACATGGCTTTTGTGCTTGTTGGGAAGAGTTCAAAAGTTTGTGGTTGAAATCTGTCCACCAGGGGGTCACATGTAATCCTCATAATATTAGATTCAGAGACTAGTCATAAATTTAAATCTTCATTGCGTTGTATCCCTCATTCGAAATTCAAATGTTTAACGGCGAATTTTACGGCGACGCGCGTTTGCAATTCGATTCTTAAATCGAATGAGACGGCGTTCTTGGCTAATTCATGGGAAAGTCTTCGGGTGACATCGGGAATGTCTTGGTATGATAGTCTTGGGATGTCTTGGGATGTCTTGTCTGCATGACATAAGCGTTTAGTAACACAGGCGTTTAGTAATTCAGATGGTTCATTTTATGCGGGTTTTTTTTTGTACAAAAATATCAATATGGCGAATAACTGACATAGGATGTCTGTGACCTTAGCCCGGCCCAGTGGCATAATGGCTAGGTCACCTGATCTTACATTGTAAAGTTTTGGGCTCGATTCCCGGCTGGGACACCATTTTCCGTTGGGATAAAATTAACGGAATTGCAATTCAATTCTGTCGATCGATGCAGTAACAACACACAACTATAGAGCTGGCAACTAGAATGAGCGACCCCGCCACCTCAGGAAGTCTTAACGATATTGATCGTTCTGCCTCCCGTGAGGTGAGTGCAGAGACTTGGGACGAAAAACAATCCACAGTCTAGTTACGCCAACTGCCCGTCAGAGGAAACAAGGTACACAGCGGGCAGCCTCGCTTCCTGACTACTAGTTTGGAAGGATAATATCTCCATCTGGAATTAACCTTTAGGATACCTCCTACCTCCTGAATGGTTACAGGTTCGAGGTCGCTCGCGCGGTCTTCTCTTTTATGAAGTGGTGATTCGGTGTCAACCGAATCTATCGCGGACCACGACATCCTTTGCTCGGCTTATTCACACGGGATCGGATGGCCGAATTGTCGTTTCAAGAGCAGTTGCCATAAGGTAAAAAACCACCACCGCTCTATAGGAAACATTACTGTTTCCAGACTCCCCCGGCTGTTAGTCGAAGTGCACAGTCGATTGGCTGACGCTGCACGGTGCGCAAACCGTCTAGGAGCGTTCGAAAGTTGATTCCTAGAGGAGACTGGCCCGCAGGCCAGCGTCCTACCATCGCTACCCCTTCTGCGGGGAGGCCGCCGGGTGGGTGTTGTCCCGACCCTGAACGAATGGGTCTTCGTGGCCAACTCCAGCAGTGCCTATTAGCTTCCTGACAAGACAGACACTTACACATATGTTATACGCACACACCATATAAAACTTTTTTTAGAAGGTTGGTTCTTGACATTGTGGTATAATTATAAACCCGCCCATTGTGACAATTCAAAATAAAGAGCAGAAAGCTTATTCACCGATTTCAGTATAAATAAAGGCATTTCATTTGGCTCGATAAGATTGATTATTTTTTAATCTCGTTAAAAAAACTTTGACAAAACACAGCATTGTAAACATCAACAAGGTGACTTGTGTTCATTGCACTTTGACCTAGCCTCAATTATATTCTCGTTAGACTTATCTTTTTAAAATATCATCAAGTATAAAAACCTAAGGTGATTGAATGATGAATAGCACGATATAAGCGTTAAATAATGTTCCGACTTTAGCGCAATGACAATGACATCTTCATCTTTTTAACAGCATCGACATCTATTTAACCCCTAGAGATTGGCCGATATCGGCCACAAAACGATTCAGCGTGACGGCCATGTTTTAATTTAATTTTAAATTAATTTGTTTTATTTTATTATGTTAATATGTTTTATTTTAATTATGGGTACAGTGGATTGGCAGTAATTAATGTTCTGGCGAGACACTGTCATAATTCAATTTTTTTACTAATTTTTACAATATTTTTTTGGGACATCAACTTTTTAATCAGCTGAGGGGCCGAGGCCTGAAGGGTTAACAGCATCGACGACAATTTGAAATAAAAATACCAATATTGGTAAGAGTAAATTTAAAATAAACAAATGGTTAATAGAAATTGGATACCTGCGTGTAGAAAATAAACTGCTACGAATTATAGTATGAGCAGTAAAAAACTTTGTATCGATGCATGTGAATTTTGTATCTATTTATATTGTATTGGATCATGTACAAATGGACGTTTTGGGGCAGGCGTGTACGGACCCAAAACCAACCACAGAATCAGCATCCCCCTTGGACAATATGCCACGGTTTTCCAAGCCGAGGTATTTGCCATATTGGAATGCATAAAACTCCAAAGTCGACTTGAGGTAAAAAATAGAAGTAATTAGGCGAAAAGTATTAAGGCTTAGACGTATTAACAAGAATAACAATTAAAATGAGAACTATTATATAGAAATTATTATAGGGAGTTTCCATTACTATATATTACTAGATGACCCGGTGAACTTCGTACCACCTAAAATTGATTTGATTGTAACTCTTCATAAGCGTTTATTTGTATTTATAGTTTGACAATCTAGTAGTTAATTCTTGACTACCTATGTATGTTCAGTAAAGAGTAGTAGCGAAACTTACTACATAACCCAATTATTTTGACACGTCCAAGAGCGGTCTTTAGCCGTCAATTGGACACGACGAAAATGTAAATGTATTGATCCTAATCAACGTTCCAAATCCAATTCATTGAAATCTATAATATGGCCGAATCATGACGGTTTGAGTTTCGTTTGGTGATTAAATGAAAGTCTTTTGCAATTATAATAAATTCAATGTATTTAATATGTATGATGAAATATAAATGCTTTTTCGACTTTTTCGACGTTTTCGACTTTTTGACTTTTCGAATTTTTGAAATTTTTGAAAAACAAACAGTTACAGATGGCGCAGCTGTCAAACAATAGGATCGCCTCGAACGCCATAAAGTGGCGCATTTCACAAAATAACCAATTGCGATTTTTTCGATTTTCAGTTGTTTCTTTTAATTTTTCCTAAATATCTTTTTTTTGTAAACCACCCCTGAATCAAGGCAAACAACACAAAGAAATATTAATTCAAATCATTCGAGTCATTTTCGAGATCTTGCGAGACTAACGCACGGCGATTCATTTTTATATATAAGATTAAGTAAAATGTATAGGGTTTTATATATAAGATTAACCCTTGGAGTAAATGGGTATTTTCATGGATGCATCTGTCTCTTTTGCAGGATTTTCGGCGACATCGACCTTAAAGTACTATAACTACGAAACTACTACACCAATCATAAAAAGAACAACTGCACAATGATTGCATTGAAATTTCGAATATAGAATATTGAAATATCATTTTGTAAAACAATTAGATAATTATGAATAAATATGAGAACGTCAAAGAAGTGAAAAAAACGCGGAACCAGATCTGGTCGTATCATACTCAACGGATAATTGTTTCAGAACCAGATTTGGTCGTATCATACTCAAGGGTAAGTAAAATGTATAAGATTAAGTTTGTGTTTGAATTAAAATGTTATCGTAGAATTATTAGGTTATCTACAGTTTGTCAAATTTAGAGCTGGAATAAAATATAAATGTTTAAAGTTTAAAATGTCTGAGAATTACAATAAGAATATGTTATAATATTTATATGTCATTATTGTATAAAATGTCATTCAAGCTGTAATAACATTTATTTTTGAGACAGTGTTTTAATATTTTATTTGAATGTTGGTTGTTGCATTGATTTGATGTTGTGTGGAATAGCGTTAAAATATTTAAGACAACACAACTGAGGTCCCTTTTTACACATTTCTGTCGTCACTGAGGATAAGACTTATACACATACACACATATTGGACACATAGGAGCTAACTTTTTAATAAATCGACTTGTAAATTAAAGGCGATTAAAAACATTGATATTTTCAAGAGATCCATCCGGGTGTATCTGTATATGATCAAAATGTATGCGCATAACGACATTTTAAAATACTTTGAAAACAAAATCGTTCTTACCGACGTAATTATGTAATTAATGTAGATACTAATTGTCAATTGTTATGTTATAGTCTTTTTTGTTAATGGAAATAATTTAGTGTAATTTGCTAATCATTCTTTGTTAAATTGAGTAATTAATTTGAGATTAATCTAACATACTTAGTCATTCCTGCACAATTTTAATGATGTAATGGAAACAAATACTCTTTATTTCATAAAACGGTAAACGAAAATGTTGCTTGTGGTTTTACTTCATTAGGTACTTACAAGGAATAAGGCATCTAGGAGTTTGCAATCTTCTTTAATTCTGCTCTAGGATTAGATTACATCATACAAGTACCAAACATAAAACCAATTCTGTAACAACCGTTTGACATGCCGGCAAGGATTTTACACTTTTATGCTTCATACATTATCAAGAGCGGCGTCTTATGAAACAGCGATATAGCGTCTTTATAAAAACGTGTCTTTGTTTATCCAGTATTGCATTCAGGGAGAACGCCATTTAAGGAGAGATGTTTTATTTAAGTTTCAGAGAGAAGAGGTTTTTATCAGAGTAGAACCTATTCTATCTGTATGGTTTAGGTGGGAGCTAATGGGCCCTTGCTGAGTTGGCCACGAATACCCATTTTGTTCAGGGTTGACCACACTCCACAGGTCAACACCCATCCGGGGGCGTCCACGCATGAAGTGTGAGCCCGGGTAGGACTCTGGCCTTCGGGCTAGTTTCCCCTAGGAGTCAACCTTCAGGCGCTCCTGGACGGTCTGCGCACCGTGCGGCGTAAGCCAATCGATTGTGCATTCTGACTAACAGTAGGGGGAGTCTGGAAGCAGTACTGTTTCTTATAGAGCGGGAGTGGTTACTGACTTACGGTGACTGCTCTTGAAATGACCATCGGCTATCCGCTTCCGGGTGAATAGCCGGGCAAAGGATTCCGTGGTCCGCGATAGATTCGGTTTACACCTTTTCACCGCTTCGTAAGGGAGAGGACCGCGCAAGCGACCTCGAACTCGTAACCAGTCGAGTGACCGGAGTAATCTGGTCGCAACTGGAAGTAAGGGTGTGAGTGTAAGCCCTCTGGGTAACATACCTGGTTCAAATCAAATCAAATCTAATAATTTATTATCCTAAAAACTAATACATACATAGTTGTATAGACAGTTGTATTACATTTGAATCGCTTATTTGAGAAACCCCATGAGTCAGCTTTTTTGGCAAAATCACTTTTTTACGGGAATCTGTTCTACGAAGGTAAATACACATTTCAGAGAGAAACCACGCAAGTCACGTGACTGGAAAGAAAGTTATAGGCGATCAAATTATTGGTTTAGTTGAGAAACACCACAAGTCAGTGACTTAAGGGATTTCTCGAATAAATGAAATCTCTCTGCTGTCGCAAGGGACAGCACCGGTTGATAAACGAGGGCTGAATGTGCCTGGGAACGTCAATGAAGGAGCTATCATACAAGCTGTTAAGGAACATATTGAGTCGTTTCCTAAAAAGATACCAGTAATGTGTGTCAATACTTAGACGCAAGACTTAGTGTGAAATTATGCACTTAATGTTTCGAGCGAAACATCCAAATTTAAATGTAAAATATTCCTTTCCTTTTACATAAAGGTTTTCAAGGAACAATATTCTCTTCGATTTGGACGGCCCCAGGTGGATAGCTGCTGTACTTGTGAGGAGTTGGAGGTAAAAATAAAGAGCGAATTCCTTAATGACACAGCTAAACGTGTGGCGGTAGCTGAAAAAATGGTTCACTTGAGACGAGCAAGCAAATTTTTTGCAAAAATGAAATCGGTTACGCGGCTAGTTCGAGATGATGAATCTAGAAAAAAATAAGGTATTTGCATCGATTATATGCAGAATATTGGCCTTCCCCTTATACCAGTCCAAGAAACGTTTTATTTAAGGCAATTAACTGTGAGCGTATGCTGCATCCATAACCTCAAGAATAACAGTGCATCTTTTATAGTATACCATGAAGGCGTAGGAGGAAAAGGGCCTAATGAAGTCAGCTCATTTTTGTATCAGTATTTAAAGGAAAATATGGGAAATGTTGAAAACTTGCATGTTTTCAGTGACGGCTAGGTTGGGCAGAATAAAAACCACACAGTTGTCAGAGTTCTGTCAGCATTTGTGTCCCTAGGTATGTTCAAGAATATTGAGCAATATTTTCCAGTTCGAGGTCACTCATTCTTACCTTGTGACCGTGACTTCGCCGTCGTGAAGAAGAAGATTAGACGATCTGACCGTATTTACAGGGTAAAGGAGGTTGCAGAATTGATTTTAAAGTCAACAGCGAAAAATCAATACGGTGTTATGTTGCCTACATCTGACGACATTACTGACTTCAAAACATGGTGGCCTAGGTTTTACAAAAAAAATATGCTCTCCGTTGACACACTAGGTAGGCAAGTATCTAAAGACCAAAAAGTACCATTCAAGATTAGCCAATATTGCTATTTTCACCATTCCCACGAAAGGGATAGAGTAGTGGTGGTAAAGGACTATATTGACGGTCTGGTTCACCATGCTTTTGAACTTAGGAACTCCAATGGGGACAAACTAGTTTTACCAAGTAATACAGCTTATACTGGGGGTAAAATTCCCATAAACAAAAAAAAATGGAAGACTTGATAAAACTAAGAAATTACTTGCCTGAAGAAAAAAAAAATCAAGAAATTTTACAAAATAATATACAAGTGGCCGGTAACGGACCGGGAAATAAAAGAGACGATAAGGTAAAAGGTATACTTGAAAATTGTAATTATTTGTATATGTTATAATTTTCTAAAATAGTAAGTTCTATATGTTTGTCATGTATTTTATAGTGTTTAATAAATAATTATAAATAATGCAAACCTGTTTTATATTCATTTATTTGAGAAACCCCATGAGTCAACGACTTTTATATATTTTTTTTACATAGAAAGTGTAAGTCAAAGTTAAATTATCCATGGTAAGAAATTCAATAGTACTCCAAACAATCAAACTACATATTAAAATCAATTATGGTAGTGTAATTTTTTTTCACCAAGAAGTTTTTTTCGTCTCATGTAAAGTTGGGCTCTGTTGACTCATGGGGTTTCTCAAATAAGCGATTCATTTACATTTGGCAGTGATATGATTGAATTCTTCAATTATGATCAAATTCTTCTATTAATAATCAAAACATAAAAGGTTACTCAAAAGAATAAAGAAGGTATTATTGTAGAATTAAATCGAGTCTCACCAATTAGTTTACCAGATAAAACACACAGAGTAAGATATGTAGAAAGTAAGATATAGAGATGTAAGATATAGAGAAGATATGTAGAAATAAACTTAATAAGAAGTGATTCTATTGCATTGAATATAATGAATAACGTAATGAAAAAAAAAGAAGTTTATAATGAACATAATTAATTCTTTAAAATACCGATAAAAATAAGTTTTTTTAGTACAAAATTAATAAATGTAATGTCAAAAATATAAAAAAAAAGTGACGATTGTCAAAAAGTAAAATAAAATGTCTTAGTGGTTATATTACAAATACAAATAGTCAAGATATAATTAATATGTGCCTACCTAATAATAGAAATAGTCAATACATTTTAGTCAAATTGAAAATCGATTAAAAACCTATTACAGAAAGAGATACAGTCGAGATGCATACAGTTTTTAGAGATCGTTAATGTCGTACAATTCTCTTTCAATGAGATATAATTTGAGTGTATTTTTAAATTGGAGCATTTTTCCTTCGCGGCATATTTTTTTGATACTAGAGCGTAGCTTAGCTGTATCATATAATTCCGACGTAGTTCGGATACCTTTTAAAAAGTTCTAGATTTGGACGAGGAAGAATCATATTTTTTCCCCCCCTGGTAAAGTGTTTGTTGGAGACTCAGTCCAACATACCCACAACAAAAAAGTAATTTCTATAGAACCGAAATCGCAAACACGCTCGAATATACACGAGTCAGCTGCAATTGATTTCCAACTAAATTCGGCATTTTATGCACAGTCAAACGATGACTAATGTCATTTCTTCTGATCGATACGAATTGACATACTTATTTCTCACCCCACTCATAACTATTGCACACTACATACCATATAAAAAGCAGTACATTCGACACGTATTTTGTCATTCCCTGTTGGGCAGTTACCGCGAATAAACATCATTATCATTCCCTGGCGGACAGTAACCGCTCATCTACAAGTACTCGCGCTTTTCATTACCTTCGAGTCGACCGAACCACGCATAGTATACGCGATCATCATTATCTTCGAATCTATCGCGGCGCTTCACACTTCGGACACACAACCACGACTTCACCTCGCGCCCACACTACCTACACACCGGCGAAATATCAATCAAGGCGTTACGGACTGGCAACCAATCACAGACCTTCTGAATAAACACTTCAACTTCAACTACAACGACTTTCAATAACGGAGAAAACTACTTGATGAGAACCATCCTTCGCTCACAATCAATTGGAGTCCAGTGAAGGGTGGCCACTCTCATGTTTATGGGTATCTGATTGTATCGGCAGCTGAGCTAGGTTTTTTATGATCAATTTAACGCATTCTAAAACGTATAGAGATGGAAGGGTGAGGATTTTAAGCCTTCTGAAATGACCACGTCATGATTCTACATAACCCAGATTACTTAAAATTCGAATGGCCCGTTTTTGCAATGAAAAAATATGTTGCCTTAGACCGATGGTGCATTGCGCCCAGAAGAAAATACCGTAACGGAGAAAAGACTCAAAATAATTAGTTATAGTTAGTTATCTCGCCGATAAGGCGTTGGCCTCTTACGGGCATGTGGCGGAGCTTGACGGTGGTCTGTTTTGTCCTAACTCTTCTGCGTTCGCTTCACGGGAGATAGAACGTAAATTTCGTTAAAACTTCCTGAGGTAACGGGTTTGCCCGTTGTAGTTGACAACTCTAGTTGTATTCTTTAGATGTCGAATGTTTTCGTGCAGCTTGGGTCATAAGATCCATTTTGTTGTCGGATCGGCTCAACTCACGATTTAGCTCCTATTCAGAAGCCTCCACGTGCGTAAGGCTACCCCGGGTAAGATACTCGCGTCTCAGGCCTCACGGATGGTGGACAGTTTTCTCCTGGTGGGATTGCATCCCGGCGCTTCTGGACGGCTTGCGCACCGTTCGGCGACGCCAATCGGTTGTGCACTCTGACTAATTGCTGAATGAGTCTGGAGACTAAGGAAATAGACTGTCTCCTAAGTAGCGGGGGTGGATGTTGACCTGTTGCTGCCACTCTTGAAATGACCTTGAGCCACCCGATCCCCTTTGCACTACGGGCAAAGGACGCCACGGTCCGCGATAAATTCGAACTGAAACATTGAGTAGAGGCCTCGCAAGCGACTTCGGACCCGTAAACAGACGGGAGCACGGTGAAATATGGCCAAATCTGAAAGTGAGGGCGCGAGGCTGCCCACTTTTTTAACTTCTCAGTGCCACGTGGCAAGGCGTTGTACTTTCACGGGTGACATAGCGTAATTAAACGGAGAAACGTATCGCCCCTAAGTCTCTACATTATCTAGGTTGAAAGAACGACTACATATCGTTATACTTTCCTGGGGTGACGGGTTCGCCCGTGGTAGATGACATCTCGAAAGTGTATTCAAACTGTTCGATATCCTCCACCTGTGGCGTCTCTATTGTTGCTACCAACAGGTTTGTGAGTTATTTCTTTTAGCGCTTTATTAGTACCATAATAAATATTATTTTAATCGTTTTGACGTAAATATCCACATACCGCAAATAAATAGTGGTCGCGTGGTTTGCCGTGTCAATATTTTATTAGCCATTTCCTGCAGCTTGTATTTTATAGTATACAATCTCCAAATCCTATAAATTTCTTTTCTTATTCCGCACTAGAGAAACGTATGTAGAAAGACAAAAACAATCGGTGCTGTCACACCAGGCCTTCCCGACAAGTAGCAAAGGATGTATGAAAGGATTTTGAGCGTGATATCCGTTCGGAAAGGAAGCTGACCTGATTAAAAGGTCAGTCCGCGACGAGCGCGGATAGTGAGTATGCAAGGCTCGTACCAGATCCTACCAGTAAATACATTCGATTTAATAGTTTACGCAAATATACTGACCGGTGATTTACTTTCAATTCAATTTCATTTTGGCCCAAAAATCTGCGTGCCAAAATTCAAGCGTATAAGTCCAAAATTTCCAGATTGAAATATGATTACTGTACCCAGGGGTGGGCCGATTTTAACCACAACCTTTTCAACTCTTGCCATGACCAAATGATGCCTGCATGCAACATTTCAGCTCAATCAGATTGAGGGGGGCGCCTGGTTTAGAAGGCCAAAAAAACATTTTTTTCATTTTTTTATTTTTAACTTTAAGTTGAAATCTATTCATAAATCTATTACCACTGGAATGGCTGATAGTTTTAGATTACTGCAAGTATAAAAAACTTACTACTTTTCTTCAAATAAAACTTTAAGCGAGTTTTTGTCAAAATCATATTTTTCAGTTCTGTCCCGGCTATAAAAAAAACTATTAGACTAATAGACTACTAGACACTGCCCGGTGGCATAGTGGTTAGGTCGCCAGATCTTACGGCTAGATTGTAAGGTACTGGGTTCGATTCCCGGCTGAGTCACCATTTTCCGTTGGAGTCAAATTAACGGAATTGCATTTTCAATTCTGTCGATCGAATGCAATAACAAGACACACACTTACACACATGTTACACGCATACATACATATAAACACGTCACAGTAGGGTTGGTTGTAAGAAATTGTCATGTGACAATAAACCCGCCCATTGTGAATTTTTCACAATAAAGAGTAGAAACAAACAAACAAACTAATTGATTTGTTCCAAAAAAAGTTTATTAAATTGTCGTCTATATGAACTAATAAAAATCTAAAAAAAATGTTTTTTTTTATACTAGTTAAACACAAGTTATTTTGGGGCGAAAATCTATTTTATTTCTTTTAATCCTAAAAATTATAAAAATGTTAACTTTGGTATTTTTTTTAGTTCATGTAAAAAATGCATATGTAAAAATAAATATCTAAGTTGTTTTTGTTTCAGGCAAAATTACGATCGCTATTACGGGCGCAAGCAGATACCGTCATTTCTGCAGCGGTAGAAACATTTGCAATTTATCGAAAAATATGTTTATCTTTCTCATGTAATCATCAAACTCATATAAAAGATTCACGATTAGATTTTAACTTCAGTTATATAAAAAAAAACATGGAAAACATGTTTTTTTGCCTTCCCACCAGGCTTCCCCCAAGCCTTTTGGCGCTATCGTGGAGGAATTCACAAGACACGCAGACATACTTCCATCCGGAAATAAAACAAAAAAAAATGCGCGTACAAAAAACTTTCCATTCTCGTTAGTCCATTCTCGTCAGGGCCGGAAACATAAAACCAAAAATGTGTTCTATTAAAGCACTCTTGATAAGGCGGGATAGAAACCTACGGAAGAATAGAATATAAGAAGAAGAAGAATATCAGAAAAAGAATAATATTTTCGTCCGAAACTTTATACATCCTGAGTACTTGGTCTATTTTCTTCGAAGCTAAAGCATTCTAGATAAGGCGGAATAGGAACCCACGGCAGAAGAATAATATCGAAGGAAGAAGAAGAAGATATACCCACATTTAGATATACGTATACAAATAGAATTAAAAATAAATCCAGTCTACCCTGGTCAACGACGGTTGCAACATCGCCGAATCGTCAGGTGTTACAAACGTTACGCGGTAAATTCGTTTTTATCCTATTTATAATGTCAAACAACCGCGATAGTCTTCGATTTCGTAAATACAATTATATATATATATATATATATATTTATATATATATATATATATATATATATATATATATATATATATATATATATATATATATATATATATATATATATATATATATATATATATATATATATATATATATATATATATATATATATATATATATATATATATATATATATATATATATATATATATATATATATATATATATATATATATATATATATATATATATATATATATATATATATATATATATATATATATATATATATATATATACAATATATACACAATATATACAATATATATATATATACAATTATATATATATATATATACATATATATATATATATATATATATATATATATATATATATATATATATATATATATATATATATATATATATATATATATATATATATATTGTAAAATAAATAATATAATATATACTTAGGTAATAAAATTAAGTAATGATACTTATATAAAATTTTAATTATTATACTGTAAAAGCGGTCCAATCAAAAAATATATATATTTATTTTTATTTTTTATTTATTTGCGGGCACGAGATATACACATTACTGCAAAATTACAAATTATATAGTTCTTGGACCAGTAGCAAAAAAAACAAAATACACTGCAGCATATTGATCATTATATCAACGCCGCCTAACTAGGCCTAGGCCTCTACTAAGGCAGTCGTACCACTTTTTAAATATATACCTGTACAAAAAAATAATGAATTCAAGTTAGGACCTTTAAGTATTTAGGCATGAGTCTATTATTTATTATTTTAGATTTTTTTTTTTTTATTATATAGGAAAATATATAATTTTTTAGAATATTAAGGAAATCATTATCATGAAATCATGAATAAATATGGGATTAAATTTAGAGTACTTGTTTGAAATAGTCATAAGTATTATAATATAATATATTTTTCAAATATGTGTCCAAGAATATCTTAAAATGTTATTACATATATTAAAATAAGTCATAAATCATCAATATTCTAACAATATGAAATTAAGTCTTACTCAGAGGTATAAAATTAAATAAAATTAAATAATATACAAATACATTACATTACATTTTCGTCGTGTCCAAATGACGGCTAAAGACCACGCTCTTAGACGTGTCAAAATAATTGGGTTAGGTAGTAAGTTTCGTTACTACTCTTTACTGAACATACATAGGTAGCCAAGAATTAACTACTAGATTGTCAAACTATAAATATAAATAATCAAAATAGAAGCTTAATATTTGAAGTAGTTAGTAATTCGAAAAGATACGTAGTAAAATTATTTATCGTAATATTCAAATTGTCAGTAAAATGTTAAATAATCAAGTTAAATCTACGTTATGCATTTTAAACTAAAAGTACAGATATAAGACCATATAAAATAATCAGATATTAAGGCTTTACTTTTTTAAGTAATTTAAATGGGCACAATATTTGAAAAATCATGGCCCTCAAATTCGGCCAGATTATAGAAAGGTTGTAAAATACCAAGAAGTAAAATAAGTTGTCATCGACTAATTAAATGAAATTTGAACTAATAATAGAGTGAAAAATTGATACCTACTCAAACAAACAATTTTTTTACATATTATAATTAGAATGGAATATAATAAAATTAAATAAATTTAAATTATCTAAATTAAATTACTCTTACCTCTCACATAATTGGCTAAAGCTCTGCTTGGAGTCAGGCTGGATCTCACTACCGCCGCACTCACTGCTAACAAAAGGACTGTTAACACTTTCATGTTACGCGCGCTGTGAATTTCTTAGCTATGGCCAGGCTTCTGGGGTCGCGGCCTCCACCGCAATGCTGGCCACCGTAATAAAATTTGATTTATATTATAATTAGTACAATTCTCGCCATTTTTTCGGTAATTGACTACCATCTTATTGTACCGGCGGCTCACTAATTGCTTCTTGATTGGTTAACAGAAGGAAAACTCGTTACTGTTGTTTAGGCTTTGTTAACACCTTGACTGCGAACTTCAAAAAGTCGCGTATGTTTTAAACGACTAGAAACAGGGTTTTACTTCGCGATCGCGGCAAACGTTAAAGGAGGAGAATTATTATTTCGCAAGGAAGACATATAACGCACATGTTTGTTTCTACTCTGTATCGTGAAATATCTTATAATCGCTTAAAACCAACCCTACTATGAATCCTACTACTATATAAACGCGAACGTTTGTAAGAATGTATGTATGGATGTTTGTTACTCTTTCCCGCAAAAACTACTGAATGGATTTTGATGAAACTTTACAATAATATAGCTTACACATCAGAATAACACATAGACTATAATTTATAAAGACATATAGTTTTCTATCATCATTATCACAATTTTCCATCACCACGCGGGTGAAACCGCGGGGCGCAGCTAGTCTCTTATAATCTCTTAAACCAACCCTTATATGTGTGGGGTAACATGTGTGTAAGTGTGTGTCTTAATATTGGATTCGATCGATATAATTTAAAATGCAATTCCGTTAATTTTATCCCAACGGGAAATGGTAACCCAGCCGGAAGTCGAACCCGGAACCTTACAATGTTAGTTCAGGCGACCTAGCCACTATGCCACCGAGCCGAATAATAGGTTCATTTTTATCGATCAATCGATCAGTTAACATCTGTATTTATGATGATACCCTGTCATTATAATTTATTATCATCAATATCTGTCAGTTCTTTCAAATTACTCATAATTCTATTGTCTAAGTATCAATTATTTCTAATTAGGTATAATTCTATTATCTGTCAGTTCTTTCTAATTTGTAATAACAATAAAACTCTATATTTTTAGGAACGAGCTTTATTGCCTTACGGTAATATTTATCAGCTAACCTATATTTTAAAAGCCTTAGAAATAAACAAATTTTAAATTCAAACAACGCTTATAATGGCCGTTTAAAAAATAATGTGAGAAATAAAGTTGTTTAAGGTTAAACGAGCGTTTACCACCCGTTAAACTAAGCTTGGCAATGTATGGCACTTAAAATGCCGTTAGCCACCAAATATGTCTAGTTTAAGGGGATTTGAGACTAGTAAAATGGCCGACGCTCAACAAACAGCAAATATTTTGACGTTTTTGCTTGGATGCATTTGTGTTTGAAAGAGAAAGAGCCATTTGGTTGTCATCTGTCAATTTGTCAGATAATCTTAACCGGTCGTTTTTTGTCATTTTCTTATGAATTCGTTAAAATCGCGCTTTTTGCGATGCGCTTGAAGAAAATACTTATATAGAGGTCTTGGAAGTCATGGAAAGGCTGTTTGCCATCGAGGCCTTGGCAAATAGGCGTGTGCGACGTTGGAAAATTTATCGGCCACTATTTAATCCATTTGTTGTCGTCGACTTAGATTTTAAACCGAAATTCACGAATGAACGAAACGAAAAGCTAGATTCTAGGAACTAAACGGGCCGAAAAAAATCAGCAGACATGACAGTTCCGTTTTTGTAGCGATGAGCACATCAATAAATAGCATCGACTTAATCTCGATTGGATGACTCCTCACGGTGCGCAAACCGTCCAGGAGCGCCCGAAGGCTGACTCCTAGGGGATACTGACACGCAGGCCATCGTCCTACCCTGGCTCTCACTTCTGCGTGGAGGCCGCCGGATGGGTGTTGACCCGTACGTTTGACCGACCCTATACAACTGGGTCTTAAGAGCCAAACTGCAACAGGGCCCATTAGCTGCCTCGTGCTTATAAAATCATGCAGTGCGATAATTAACGTGGGCTCTTTATCTCTCTCTCTCTCTCTCCCTCCCTCTCCCTCCCTACTTCCCTCCCTCCCTCCCTCCCTTCCTCCCTTCCACCCACCTTCACCCTTCCCTACCTTCTCCCTTCCCCCACTCCCTTCACCTCCCTCTCTTTCTCCCTCCCTCTTTCCCTCAAGCCGTGATCGTTAACCGAGCCTTAGCTCTGGTATCAACACCATTCACGAGACGTTCAAATTGAGGGCGATTTCATATATCGAGGTAGACTAGAAAACTGACTGTCGAATTGCAGTAGAACATCGATTTCCCAGCATTCTTTAATCCGTCAGCTTCTGTAAACCGTCACTTTTCATTGCCTTCATAATGGCTTCGACGCATAGCGCATTGCGGAATAAGCTAGGGAAATTTTATTATATCAATTTAGTTATGCATTTTTGTTATCATTTTTTCAATTTCAATGTTGTTTACTTGTGATTATGGTCTAGTAACGTAGAGTTTTACAATTTATTATATTGATTGAAAATAGTTTATTGTTAACAATGCAATAATTCACACTCCACTATGCGCCGGTGTTGATAATATTTTATAGCTAACATAGTTTGAAGGTAACATTAACATAATTTAAATAGTAACGGAAATAGATTTTTTTATTTTGATATTTGATGTCCGCGTGGCGCCCTCTTCATTCGTCCTATCTATTACGCGTCTGCCGAACAAAAAAATAGTGGAATGTGTTCAGGGTTCATCAAGTTCAAGTTCAAGTTCTTTATTGTGTGAATTATTAAAAAAACATACAATGTTTAAGTAACAAACTGCTCAGAGAGAATACAACATTTCGTTTTAGAAGAAACTTCATAAAGTAGAAGCTATATAAGGCGCAATCAACAAGCAGTAAAACTAAAACCATCAACAATTAAAATAATCAATATCAGAAATGATCAAACAAAAGCAATAATTTTCAATAATCGGATAAACAATCAACCTAATTTTTATAATGTTTTGTGCAAGAAGAATCTAAATACATTGTAATTACATTTAAATATAAGATACCATATAAATAAAACAATCAATAAAATAATTAATTCTAGTTAAAACAATCAACAAATGAAATAATCAGTATACGCATTACATTAAAATAAAGGGGCTGTAAAAACGTCATTTTGTAAAATTTATAAATTCTTCAATAGAGTAAAACGTGTTTGTTGTGAAAAAATCCTTTAAAAGTTTTTGGAACGCTCTGAGGTTGCTATTGTCTTTTATGTTACACGGTAGGCGGTTAAAATAATAAGGCCCTGAGAATTGGGTACTTTGCCTAGCAGCGTTTAAAACCACGCATGGTAGAATGAATTTTTTCTGGTATCTGGTGTTTTTGTTATGTATATCTTAAAATTTTACGTGACTTTCCTCTTCGGTGTAAAAATCTAATAATAGCCTATATAAGTAAAGTGATGTGAGAGTCATGTCATCTGAGTATGTTATGAGTCATCGATGTATGTTATCCGTTTCTTCATTCCACTATAACTTCTAAACGCTTAAACCGATTTAGAAGTGTGTGGTATTGTTAGATTAGTTATGTTATCCCATGTCATGGAAGGCCTTAAGTTGTCCATATATTAAGTGAGTAGTTGTCTAAATGTCGAAATGTCAATAAATTAACATAAATATGTCGTGTTTAGTGTCAAATGAAAGGTCTGATTGAGTACATTCCGAAAATATGGGGTGGGAGGTAGGTTTTTTGGGGTAAGAGGGTCGAAAATATTATTCTTCTTCCAAATTTTTTTTTCTTTTGTGGGTTTTTATCGGCGTAATCTGGAATGCGTTAATTTCGAAGAAAATAGACCAAGTACTAAGGTTGTATAAAGTTCCGGACTAAAATATTCTTCTTCTTCCGTGCGTCCCTATCCTGCATTATCTAGAGTGCTTTAATAGATACCCATGTGCTTAGGATGCAAAAGGAGTTTAGGGGGGGGGGGATTGTTTGGGGGGAGGGCTAGGGGAGTTGGAGGTTTGAGGGGAAGGGGGGTTTGTTTGGTGGTGTGTGGGGGGTGGGGTCTAGAGGGTAGGATTGGGGTAAGGGTGGGGAGTTCGGAAGCGGAAAGCAGTTTTTGGAAGGACGAAGGGGGTTGAGGGGGGTAGGGCGTTGTTGCAGGAGAGCAGCGTTGGGAGGAGGGGGAGGGTAGCGTTGGGGGGAGGATGTAGGGGGTAGCGTTGGGTTAGGTTTTGGGGGGGAGGGGGGGGGGTGGTAGGTGTTGGGGGGAAGGCAGGGAAGTAGTCATAAGTTAGATGATTTTCAGCTTCTTTTGTCACAGCGAATTTACTTACATATTAAAACTCATGGCTCAGTGGCTTAGTGCTTAGGTTACCTGATCTTACGTTGAAAGGTTCTGGGTTCGATTCCCGGCTGGGTCACCATTTTCCGTTGGGATAAAATTAACGGAATTGCATTTTAATTCTGTCGATCGAATCCAATAACAAGACACACTTTTACACACATGTTACACTCACACATACATATAAACACTTTATAGTGGTTGGTTGTAAGAGATTGTCATATGATAATAAACCCGCCCATTGTGAAATTTCACAATAAAGAGTAGAAACAAACAAACTCATTTAATCTTATTTCCCTACATCTTTAATATCAATGATCTAATTAGGCTGTTGCAAACGGATCTGAAGTCTTGTTCAACCATATCTTTTAAACGGAAAATTCAGTTCCCATAGCCTGACACGGCAGATAACGTGTTGAATGGTAGCTTTATAGTATGTAGTAGATATTACACATTATGGTTGCGGTTACGGTAAATGTAAACAGCATTAGGTATTCAGAAGACGACAAATTTGCTTTGGGATCTGTACGTAAATAATGGATTAGAAAATGTTGTGAAGGTCAGTCAACACTTTTTTCGCACATCGCGCAAGCCGCCAATTTATATAACATATTTATTTGAAGCGATCTTTGGAAATCCGACGATTTAGGGCTGTCATCGAATTTCCTCAATAAAATCTGCTCACAGAGAAAAGATAACAACCGTCGGTATATAACAACCGTCGGTATAATCAACCGTCGGTATATAACAACCGTCGGTATAATGGAATCACACATTTTAGTAAAAAAGTAAATGTTGTTTTTTTTTTTTAAAACATTATTTCGATGAACGGTATTCCGTTCATCGGAATATAGTACCCTTTTTTTGGTGTTTTGTAAATATTTTAGATATGACCTGGCGACCAAATATTTTAGATATGACTGGCTGAAATGTGAGGTGGCCACCCCTCACTAGACTCCAATTGCTCGTGAGTGAAGGGTGGTTCTCATCAGTGGGTTTTCTCCGTATTAAAAGTCGTTGATGCTGAAGTTGAAGTATTTATTCCGGAAGGTATTTGATGGTTGCCAGTTTGTAACGCCTCGATTAGTTAGTCGCGGTGTGTAGATTGTGTGTGTTCGCAGGTGATGTCGTGTTGTGTAGCCGAAGTATGAAGCGCGGCGATAGATTTGAATATGATGATGATAACGAGGTATAAACGCGGTTGTTGTCGACTCGAAGATAATGCAGAGCGCGAGTCCTTGTGAACGATGCGGTTGAATGCCGCTAGAGGATGATAAATGATCGATCGAATGTATGGCTTTATATGTCGTGTGTATGATGCAATGTTCAATGCGTGGGGGGAATAAGTGTGTCAAATTGAATCGATCAGAAGAAATGATATTAGTCATCGGCTGTGTATGCATTAATTGCCGAAATTATATAGAATTCAATGCTAGTTGACGCGTGTAATATTGAGTGTGTTTGCCGTCTGGATTCTAGAGAATCTTCTTCTTTTGTTGACTGATATTTTGGGCGAAGTCTTCAACAACCTATTTTAACTAACTCAATCAATAAGAGGATGGTTTTAATTACACGACTGTGCCCCAAAAGGAGTGTAATGTGTTTAGGGTTCATAATAATTTATGTTTTCCGTTTCTTCATTCCACGATAACTTCTAAACGTTTGCACCGATTTAGAAGTGTGTCGTAATGTTTGAATCGTTTTTCATATGGTACGTTTCCCGACCCCTTGCTCTCATATAAGGAGAAAGCAGCGTCTTTAATATAAATCGCCTTGTTAACGGTGCGTGTTGACATTCATCATTTAACAGTTTAGTTTTTTTCGTTCTTTCTCTTCGCGGCTCTAAGGAATAGATACGGTAGGCCCTAGTCACGAAGAGAAATATTTGGAATATTAATTTGGCAAAATAAATTACACAAGGTGTTTAATTATTACAGTCCACAAAATATTACCGATTTTAAATAACCGTTTTTGGTTCTTACGAATTTATTACAATCAAATATTTTGGAAAATTATAAAACAACGCAATTGTAAATGATGAAAGCTTGATTTTTTATTCCACCATAACTTCTAAACTATCTAATCCAATCTAACCGATCTATCAAATCAAAACTATCTAATCTAAACCGATTTAGAAGAGTGTGTACATATCTTTAGATCTGGCTAAAGCATTCGAATCAGTCCCTCATAACGAATTAATGTTACGCCTACAAGAGAGTTTCATGAAGAACAGAGCTCTTGATTGGTTTCATAGCTATATTACCGAAAAAAGCCAAATACTGAATGTCGGAAATATCAATAGTTGTACACGGAACATGAACTATGGCGTACCACAAGGTGTTGTACTTGGGCCTATACTTTTCCTAATATATTAGGAGCTTGCATTGAAAACTTCGATTTCTTAAGAAATACCGTAACTTATATTTCTAGTCATTTACCAAATTGCAAAATACTGGTAAATGGTAATGTGCTTCAATTATCAGTCATGGCTTCGAGTGAAATGGCTTCAATTATCAGTCATTTCGTTGAAGTGTCAACAACGGTTAGCTTAGAAGATGTCGAAATTTGAGCCGACAAAACGTCATTTGCGGGAAGCAGTGCTTTTCTGCTTTCATATTAAGAAAACTGCCGCAGAATGTCAAAGATTGTTGCTGGAGGCTTACGGGAAATTAACTCCGACAGAAAGGACTTTTAAGACTTGGTTTCTCCGATTCAAAAGTGGTGATTTCGACGTGCAAGGCAAAGAGCGCCCAGGCCAGAAGCAAAAATTTTAAGAAGTCGAATTGGAGTCTGTACTCCATGAAGATTCGAGTTTGACGCTGGAAAAGATAAGTGAAGTGCTTAATGTTCATCCCTCAACCGTTTCGAGACGTTTAAAATCTATGGGAGTCATTCAAAAGGAAAGGCATTGGGTTCCTCACGAGTTGAAGCCAAGAGACATTAAAAGACGGTTCATGACTTGTAAAATGCGTTTTCGTCGTCAAAAAAGAAAATGTTTTCTCCAACAGTGAACCCCAAACGCAAAAAATATCGCTCGTACCCCGGTGAACCACTTTCATCGACCTCAATAGCGACGCTGAAGAGATCCACGGATCCAAGGTAATGCTTTGCATTTAGTGGGAATCAAAAGGGTGTCATCTATTACGAGCTGCTGAAACCGGGAGAAACCATCACGGGCGATCGCTATCGAGCTCAGCTCAAGAATTTGAGCGATGCTGTGAAGATAAAACGGCCGGAATACGCTAAAAGGTATAACAAGGTAATTTTCCAGCATGACCAAGCTCGACCACACGTCGCGATGCAGGTAAATAACTTCCTGGAAACGCTTTGCTGGGACATCCTACCTCATCCGCTGCACTCCCCAGATATTGCGCCATCCGACTACTATTTGTTCCGGTCAATGGCCCATGGCCTTCCGAGCAGCGCTTCCAGTCTTTAGAGGATATTGAAAAATGGCTGGATTCGTGGATAGCCTACTCTACTATTGAAAGACTTTTGAAATATGGCTGGATGTAGCGGTCGGCCCGGCGCCGGATGGATTTGACCGGCACGTGTGAAGCCGTAGGTAGTCCTTACAACACTACGCTCACTATTAGCCGGCATCGGGTCGGTGTCGGGTGAACTGAATTGGTGGTGACCGGTTTTGACCATTGAATTGGTGATGAACGGTTTCGTGCAGCTTGGGCCAAAAGATCCATTTTGTTCTCGGATCGGCTTAACTCACGATTCAGCTCCTATTCAGAAGCCTCGTCGAGTGGAAGGCTACTCCGGGTAAGACTCACGTGTCTCAGGCCTCAGAGCTGGTGGACCGGTTGCAATCCCGGCGGGATTGCATCCCAGCGCCACTAGACGGTTTGCGCACCGGTTGCACTAATTCCTGAAGGGGTCTGGACAGTATGGAAATATACTGTTTCCTAAGCAGCGGGGGTGGATGTTGACCTGTTGTCATGCCACTCTTGAAATGACCTTAGGCCACTCGACCTCGTGTGGCACTACGGGCAAAGAACGCCCAGGTCCGCGATAAATTCAAACTGAATTACCGCTGTAATACAACAGGTAGAGGTTGCCTAAGCGACTTTGGACCCATAACCAGTCGGGAAGACGGAGGTATCATGAAGGTTAATTCCAGACGGAGATATCCTGCCAAAACTGGTATTTAGGGGTGAGACTGCCCGCTGTATACCTATCCCGGTGCCTCGTCGTAAGGCGTTGATCTCTAACGGGTTGTTGGTGAACTAGACAGTAGATTGTCTTGACCCCCAAGTCTTCTATACTCATCCCACGGTTGAAAGAACGATCTAATTCGTTATTATCACACCAGCCTGGGGTGACGGGTTCACCCGTTGTAGTCGATACCGCCATCCGGTGCCGGGTGAATTCACCAGGCACGCGTGAAGATACACAATATTCGTGAGATTTGCTTTGGAACACAAAAAGAATTTCCAGGGAAAAATATTCCAGGCAGGCCCGGGCTGGTAGTCGGCGATCGCCGAGGGCCACTGACTCAAGGGGCCCCAAAGGAAATAATTTTATAACTTGGATAAAAATGTAATTATAGATGAAGTGGCCAGGACTAATGAAGAACTGGCCAAAAACCTGTTAGGTTAGGATACTTCTTGATTTAAATTGTAAATTTTTATAATTTATTTCGACCATTTTTTCTTTTGATTATAAAAACATACCTAATCGTATTAAAAGACAACTCTTTTTTACATATGCTTTGTTTACACATTACAATTAAATATTTTAATTGAGGTACCTAGGTATTGCAGTAAGATTTAGATTATGGCGTTAGCAAGGGTTAAATGACCTAAATCATAAAAATATTTCTCACCATCATTTTCATAACAAATATTCTCGCCACAAGTAATAAACCGCTTGTCATTGATTACTACTTTATCTAGTGTGCACCAAGTTTAGATAAAATAAAAAAATGTATTGTAAGCGTATGTAAACTACGAAAGAAAACCTTAATTTTTCATAAAGACCATGTCTATACACAGATACTTTTCAGTGACAATATATCGGGAAGGCATGTATTTTTTTTTAAATCCCGAGGGAGGACCCCCGGATCCCCCTCTTCATAAAAGGCTCCCTCTTTAGTATTAGCCAAGGGCCCCTAAAGGAGCCAGTCCGCGCCTGTAGTTACAGGTATTGCTGGGTGCTGGGAGAATATTTGTGAGGAAAAAGCAAGGTGACAAAGCAATTTTATTTTAAAATATAGCAACTTTTTTATCTATATAAAATATGTACCTCATTCTGGGTTTTTTAATAAACATGATCATTTTAATGATTCTTTTAATCTGCAGGATTTCGACGGATTTGATAATTATAATGTATTATATTATGATATTTAAATTTATTTTTTTTATTTTCACGAGTGGAGGGTTTGAGGGGGGCTGGCATGCACGGTGGAGGGAGATGGGCTTATCTGCTTGCCGGGAAAGTCTTGGAGTGACATAACCGATTTTTTTGATTGGTTACGAGATTTGGTTTTAAAGGAGATTGTTCTACATGGGAAATTAAGTTCAAATTTATCATTTTACTTTCCTGACAAGGAAAGTATTGTGGACGCACTTCTGTGTCATGGCAAGAGTTGAAAAGAGTTGTGGTTAAAATTCGTTCTTGAAATATTGGACATAGAGGCTTGAAATTCGATACACAGATGCGTCGTAGGGTTGAAACCACATTGCTAAATTTTGGTTTCAATATCTCTTATACGAGCGACACAAAAAAACCGACATACAATTTAATCAAACGTGTAAAAATTAATCGAGGCTCCTAAGGCTAGCCGAGAAACGAACCATATTGGAAAACATCCATTGTATTACCACGAAAATACTACAAAAATACTAGATTTGCTGACGGGGGGAGGGGAGGGGGGGGGGGGGGTTGAAGGTGAGGGGAGCACGAAAATATTCTTCTTCTTCTTTTGATATTCTTATTCCTTCGTTGGTTCCTATCCCGCCTTATCTAGAGTGATTTAATAGATACCAAAGTGCTTTCGCTATTTTTTTTTATTTTTTATTTTGTTTATTCACTTATTACTAATCAACATAACAGTAAAACCAAGGCATTGAGAAGTAAATGGTAAAGAAGAACGGGGAGGGGGGGGGGAGTGTAATTCAGGGGGAGTGTAATTCAGGTTAATATTCAGATGAAACAGTCCTTGGCTATTTTCCGGGAAAGCCTTGGGTGACACAACAGTTTTTTTATGTCGCTCGTATAAGAGATATTGCAACAAAAAATTAACAATCTGATTTCGACCCTAGGACGCATCTGTGTATCGAATTTCAAGTGTCTATGTCCAATAGTTCGAGATTGAAGTACGAATAACACACCCCCTGGTGGAACAATTTTAACCACAACTCTTTTCAACGCTTGCCATGACGAAATGATGTCTGCATGCCAAATTTCGGCTCAATCGGACGAAGCGTTTGGGCGCTATCGTCGAGGAATACACAGTTACAACACACATCCCCCCAATACTCCACCTTTCTCAAACCCCCCAAACCCTCTCCTGAACCCCCCAAAACTCCCCCAACCCTCCTACCCTAACCCCCCCTCCCCCTCCACCCCCCCCCCCCCCCCCCTCTCAAACTTTCTTTTGCATCTCTGCAAAAACACCCTAAATAAGGCGGGATAGAAACTTTATACATTCTTAATACATCCTTTGTTTATCCTAATATCCCATTTATTGACAAAGAATTGTAGGATATCAAAGAATTCTACATAATTAGGATACTGGCAATTTCCATTCTGATTTTTTATTACACTTATTTTATTATCTTATTGATTATTCAATTATTACAACCAATTTATTTTCTTTCCAATACTTAATCTATTGTTTTTTGCATTTGTATTAACATATCATTTTATATTTCATGACAACTCAATTAATAATTCTCACGTCAAAATGTTCTAAAAAAGTTAGTATTTTAATAGATTTTTTACTATATCATGTCAAATATACCTGGTTGACTTTGTAGTTCTAAGTATATAATATGATTGCTATAAATTACGTGTTTAAACTTTTGAGAAACCTTTAGATTTTTTAAAGTACCTTTCTAAACCTTTACAAGAAGATATTTAGAATAATGTTAATCTTAAGCGTCTATATAAAGTATTGTATAGCAGGGCGGTGTCGACTACAACGGGCGAACCCGTCACTTCAGGCTGGTATAACGTTATGTGATCGTTCTTTCAGCCGTAGGATGAAAGTAGAAGACTTAGAGACAAGACAATCTACTGTCTAGCTCCGCCAACAAACCTCCGTTAGAGGCCAACGCCTTACGGCAGGCAACGGGAAAGGTAACCAGCGGGCAGTCTCGCCCCCTAGCTTCCAGTTTTGGTAGAATGTCTCCGTATGGAGTTAACCTTCAGGATACCTCCGTCGTTACTGATCCGAAGTCGCTTACGCGGCCTCTACCTGCTGTATTACAGCGGTAATTCAATTTGAATTTATCGCAGACCTTTGCCCGTAGTGCCACACGGGATCGGGTGGCTTAATGTCATTTCACGAGTGGCCTGACAGTAGGTCAACATCCACCCCCGCTGCTTAAGTCAGTATTATATCTTAGATTATATCAACCTCCATAAGAACTACGCCAACCACCGGATCTATATCCACTCGGCTAGCAAAGCAGCTCTTATGGCACTAGCCTCGAATATTATTAATTCAAAGCTATTGCAAAACTGCATATCACTACTGAATTCCCTGGGCGAAAGGAACAGGGTAATTCTAAGATGGGTTCCTAGCCATGCCGGAATTGAGGGAAATGAAAAAGCCGATAAACTCGTTAAGACGGGAGCAAAGGGAACGTCATACGGCCCTGAACCTTGCTGGGGCGTACCAAAAAGCCTTGCAAACCTAATGCCCAAACAAATATGTTTAGAACAATCCGTTAACTACTGGAACAACACGCCAGGGTTGAATCCTTCCAAAGCGCTAATTAAGGCTTACGACCGAAAGACGGCCCTTGAGGCCTTATCGCTAAATAGGAACAATCTACGCATACTGGTGGCTCACAAGGCATTGTGGCCTGAAAAAACACGTGTTCAACCTCAAACTCCGAAACACAAAAATGTGCAGGTTCTGCCAAGGGGCAAAGAAAACTGCGCCTCATGTGCGAGTGTGACCCGAGGATGCGTAAAAGATACACCCACTTGGGTCATTACCTCCAACCTGAGGAGGTAAAACAATCTGGCGCCAAAAGCCTGTTGCGGTTCTTAAATGACACGAGGCTTAGCGCAGAACTATAGTAGGTGGCGAACACAATAGATCAGCAATGGTCGCAGTGTTACAAGGCTCATAAAGACCTTAGAAAAGCCCCACTCAACAAATAAAAATAAAAGTCAGTATTGTGTACTAATATCTAAATAACTGTGTAAAAGGTTTTGAAGACAATAAACTTGATTTGGTTTGATTTGATTCTACCCCCCTCCCCTACCCCCACCTCTCCCGTTAACACCTTGACATGAGTAAATGTAAGACTGCATATATTATAACGTTTCCGAGTAGCTAACAATAGCCTTGTGATAAAGTAAAATAAGTAACAAAGAACATTCAATTTAAATAAATAGTCCTTAAAAAACGCAATTAAATTTATCTGAAATTCCTCGCAACATGACCCACGTATCGCACCTTAGTTATCGGTGACACTTGATGACCAATGTGACATTTCCCAGACCGTTGACACTTTTTTTTGGGATACGTTGACACTTTTTCATATTAAAAACGCAGGAATCCCGTGCAGAATACGGCTGCTGACCTCAGCCAGAGGACAAACATGACCTATCCCAATCACGCAACCATCATCCGCGTCTCCTGGGTATATTAGGATGTTGCATTTTTAGCAACCGCTGATTAAGATAGTGCCAAATGACCGACATCGTTTCTTTTGCTTTTGTCGGGTAATTAATTATGATTGTATTTCGGTATTTTTTAATTAATTGCAATCCGTGTGACTATGGCTTCTTTTGTAGTAGATTTACCGCAGGGCTCACTACTTGGTCCACTGCTGTTCTTAACGTTCATCAATGATATAGCTAGCTGTTTTCTAAATAGTCACTTACTATGTTTTGCTAATGATATGAAGATTTTCAAAATAATTAAATCGCTCGGTGATGTCTCCGACCTTCAGGCGGACCTTTCAAAATTGGACAGTTACTGTCTCTCTAATAAAATTGACCTCAATCCATCCAAGTGAACCGTTGTCACCTACACCCGTAAAAAACTATTAACTCAATCCTCATACTCATTAAAGTTTCAGACCTTGCAGAGATGCAGCGTGGTTAAAGATGTTGGTGTCATTCATGATTCTCATTTACTCTTCGATAATTACGTTCAATCTATTGTTTCTAAAGCTTCCAAAGCGTTAGGTTTTGTCATGAGAAGTGCGGCTTGCTTTCACCGTGCTAAAACTTTCAAGATCCTTTACTGCACTTTTGTAATAATAATAAACTCTTTATTTGCACTTAAAAAGTATACAAAAAGGCGAGCTTATTGCCACATGGCAATGTCTTACAGCTAACCTAAACATAGTGGTACATGCATTGTGAAAATAAAGATTATTACATAACATACAGACAAGTGGAAGAATTTAAGACTAATAGTGCCCGAGGAGAGAAAATTGGGGGAGGAACAGGAGAGAAAGGGAAGAACTGGTTACTTCTTAGAAAGGTAGTAATCCTTAAGGTGAGTCTTAAACGATGGTAAAGAAGGCGAGTTTCGTATATTTGCTGGGAGATCGTTCCAGAGTCTTGCACCATGGACACAGAAAGAATAGGAATAGAAATCACTATTATGACTCGGAATTTTTAATAAACTGTCAGAGGCTGACCGAAGTACGAGACCGTGGGAACTTAGTGGTTCAAAAAGCTCCTGGAGATAGGATGGTGTTAGTTGGGTGAGTACACGATATAGGAGAGCCAGTATATGAACATTTACAGTATATGAACAGTATCTAGATCTGACGTCTGCAATTGTCAAACCATTGAAAGGACTAGGGAATATAAGTATCTGGGTGTCACTATGGATGCAACATTGACATGGAAGCAACATGTAAGCAACCTAGCCACAAGAACAAGGAAACTCGCCTACGTGTTTAGAGAGCTTCGAAATATTCTACCAAAGCCCCTTCTCAAAACTGTGTATATGGCGTTGTGCCAAAGCCTGTGGTCCTATGGCACAATTGCATGGGGTGGTTGCACCACACAAGTACTCCTTCCTTTGATCAATGCGCAGAAGCTGATTCTAAAGGTCATCAATAAAAAAACCCCTAGATACCCCTCAGCGAAACTCTTTACAGAATATGGAGTACTTGATGTGAGGCAATTATTCATAAAACAATTACTAATTGAGTTTCACAGAATCAAGGATCAGCAGACAAGAAGCCAACAAACTAAAAACACAAGGCAAGCTACTGGGTCGAATTAAAATATTCCGATTGTAAAGTCCTCATTTGCCCAAAGGCATTTTTACTTCCTTGCGCCGAGATTTTATAATAATTTAAATGAGAGTTATAAGAATGCAAACAACTTAAATTCATTCAAAATACTTATAAAGAAGTACCTGCTTGAAAGGGGTCCAATGTATGAAAGGGGTCCAATGTTGTTTTATTAAATTATATATTACTAACTAATATCAAATCTCGTGTATTATTTGCTATGTATATATATGTGTAGGTATGTATATATATATATTTATGTATGTGTGTATGTATGCGTATGTATATATGTATATATTCTTATGTATTTTGCAATGCAACTTAAGTTCATAATATCAAAAGCGTCAGCTCGTCGATACAATTAAACAAAAATCAGCATCCCTAGATACGGGTCTCTGACCTAGTTAGGAATGCGGATAAACATTTTCACCATAGGATGTGCTCAATTTCTCCCAACTCAACCATATTATGTAAATGGTGTTTATATGACATATTATATGAAGTTATTGTAAATTAATAAAAATAATAAAAAAAAAATAAAAAAATCTTCTTTGGCGTATTGGCAACCACTTTAACTGTGCCCTATAGTCAGACACGTGATCATACTTACGTAGACCGAAGATGAATCGTATGCATACATTTTGCAAACGTTCAAGTTTGTTGAGCAGTTCCTCTGATAAATCGAGATAAGCCACATCTGCATAGTCAAGGAGAGGCAAGAGGAGAGACTGTGCAAGAGATTTTTTTGTGTCCATAGGAAGAAATCTTCTGAGTGTTTGCAGAGGGTGAAAACTAGCAAATATTTTACGACTTACCTCGTCCACGTGTGGTTGCCAGGATAAATGTTCATCGATAATTAGACCAAGATCTTTCACTTTTTGCGACAATGGTATGGTGATATCGTTTAGTTTTAAAAGCGGAAGGGATGTTACATTTACTCTGGACAGCAATTTACGACCTCCAATGAGTATAGCCTGGGATTTCAAAGGGTTGATTAGTAGACCCATCAGCGCACACCATTCACAAATGGCCTGAAGATCAGAGTTCATGGTGGCGATCGAGGCATTGATGTTTTCGGGAGAGAAATGATTATATATTTGGACATCATCTGCATACAGATGAGTATGTCCACGAACTTGGTTGGAGATAGGATTTATAAAAATTGAGAAAAGAAGCGGGGACAGAACCGCACCTTGTGGAACTCCAGCTGTTAGATTAACCCATTCGGATGATCGATCGCCTACTTTTATACGCAGTTGTCTGGCTCTGAGATAGGAGCTGAACCAATTAATAACGGTTTGCGAACAGTTGAGAGTTTGTAGCCGTGCTACGAGCAAGTCGAAGTCGACAGAGTTGAAGGCGCTGCTAAAGTCTAAGAGAACAAGCAAAGTAAGTTGTCTCTGGTCCATAGCTTTACGTGCGTCGTCGGTTACTTTGACAAGGGCAGAGGTAGTGCTATGACCGGGACGGAAACCGGACTGTTAGGGATTAAACATATTGAATTCAGAAAGGTAATCTGATAGCTGAGAGAACACTATATGCTCCAACACTTTTGAGAGAGCAGGGAGAATAGATATTGGCCTGAAATCATTTGGTCGCACAGGATTTGATGTTTTAGGAAGGGTATAACGTAAGATTAGCAATCCAATCGCGTTATACCGAAAGAAACAAGAGCGCCATCGCGTTTATTTAAAACGCGAAAAAGAAAAAATACCATAGGTTAGGTTATGACCGAAAATAAAAAAACAACCCCAGGGTCGGGGAAAGAATTTACTTTGTCACTAAATTTGGCAAGACAGAGAATAAACCTTCGCAATTTTAAAATAAAACTACAATGTAAAGTTATAAAACAAGATCCTTTTATTAGCAGGTAGTTCCTCCTATCTCCTCTCCATACATGTGGTAGACTTCAGAAATGTGACTTGTGATACGTTTTTCCGTTCAAACGGACATCCAGGCGAGAAAAAAAATCAGGGCACGGTGGTCCGATTTATATTTGAAATTTCATTGGAATATAGAAAAAGGCGGCACAGCCAAAAACCCGCTGTGACGGAAAGAGAAACACACCATTACTACAAAACTCGTTTATCTAATTGAATCCCGAAAAGAATTAAACGCTTACCGAAAAATGAGACCTTGTTCACATAACTTTAAAAACGCCGCACATCTGGTGCACACAACTCGCGGATCACCCGGCTTTTAACGGGTTTTTTGTCGCCCGGCGCGAGTTAGAAGTACTCTTCCTCGCGCCATCTTGGAAAGAATGATGCCCCCAATGAAGTGTGGCTAGTTTGGACAGACTGGACTGCCTGCAGTTATACCAAGGAGATTTAAAAAAAAACTCATAGCTACTCATGTTCACTAAAATAGTAATATTTTAGGTAATATTTATTATATTTATTAAAATTGTTTTTGAACTCGATTGTTTAAGTAAATCCCTTGTTTTTTTGTCATGGCAAGAACACCAGAAGGGTCATTTTTTATTGGGCTGTGCAATACGGCTATCTCTATTCTGACAGATCCAACTGTCAAAGCTTTTAGCAATTTTATAGGGTTTTGGAAATTGTTTTGAGATTGTGACCCATGATTCCGCAACAACTCGAAAACTGAGTAAGACCAATATAACAAAACACGAGAAATACAAGCGAAACATGTTGCAATGCGTGCAACATATTTTTTGAAACAGAAGATGTCACGCAAATTTGGATTTTTGTTACAAGGGGTATAACGTAGGCATTTTTCCAAGGAGCTGGGTACGAACCAAATTCTAATGAGGAGTTTATTATGTGGGTAACGACTGGAAGAATACATTGGATGATACGTTTGAGCATATCTACACTGAGATCATCCGTTCCCACGGCCTTAGATTTAATCCGGTTTAATGTTAGTAAAACCGTTTCAACAGTAGCTGGAACAGCTACTGTTGAAGCATCTTAGAATATGCATCTCAGGTATGGAACCCTTGTTATGATAAATATATAAATAGAATCGAGCGCATTCAAATGAAGTTCGTGAAATATCTCTGTTTCCGTCTGAAAATCCCATACAGCTCCTATCTATTTCAATTTATGCAAGAAATTTCATATCCTCCCCTTGATTAAGCCACTTGAAACCGCGGACTTGACCTTTTTGCTAAAAATCACCTCCAATAATATTAACTGTCTAGACTTACTAAATAAAATTAATCTCCGTGTTCCTTCCAAACTCAATAGATTTAACCCTGCTCTTCATGTTCCTTATGCTGGTACCAACTATAGGCAAAATTCATTTCTGTGGCGAATGTGACAATTTCAATGATTTGATTAAACGATTTGACTTTGATCTATTCTGTACGAGTATTAACTCAGCTAGGCAGCGGCTGAACAGTGAATTCTTTAGCACTAATTTTGAATATTTTTTGATGTATTTTTAACCGATAGCTTTAATTGAAAGGTCACATATGTTTCTACAACGTTACTTAAACGTGAAAACCTTTAATTGGCGCTCTGTTATACTACTCCGTCTTTTTGTTAAATTATAATTAGCTGTTGGTTTTCCTAAAAATTAAAAAAAAAAAAATAAATTAGGAGTAGTGAATACAATCCCGAGCATATTTTCAATCCCGGGATTACGGAATTTTTGATGCGTAATCTCTTAATCCCGGGGTTATCCCGCAGCTATCCCAGGCTAAGACTATGTGGTTTCTAATTGGGCTTAAATGAAAAAAAAACTTGAGTAATTTCATAAAAAAATGTTTTTTTATATTGTTTTGTTGCACAACACAAATCACAATATAGTAAGAAAAGAAAAAGGACAAACAAAAAACTATACTTTTTTAAGTACCTAATAAAAAAGAAAAACAAAAAACTATTTAGAATTTCGAAAAGACAATCGGAGAAATATCAATGCATAAAATGTTTGACTTCCAAGCCTGCTTCGTAGTTTATTGCCAACATATGCAGCAGATGTAAAGGCTCGCTCAGGCTCTACACTAGTTGGAAAACAAGACAATACATACTTATATGCTGTTTCTAAGTGATATGCACGAACTCCTCCATTTTCACACAGGCTCATTTTACGTGTAATATTATTCGCCAACCCCGATTCATTTTGTACTTATACTTCAAAAAAAAAACAAATTATTTATTGAGTTCAAATTATGAGTACATTCAATATACAAAAGGCTTAACCTAACTAGGCTTCCGCCTGTTCCAAAGTAGACAATTTATTTTAATTATCCTAATAAATCTATAATATTATATTTATATAAAAAAACAAAATCATACTTAATGTAACAAAAATATCTTAATTAGGTACCTAATAAAAATTCGTAAGAAAATTCGTAAGGATACGGGATCCCGGAATTGTAATTCCTAACTAGGAGCCAACTAGAGTTGTCGACTACAGCGGACGAGCCCGTCACCTCAGGAAGTGTTAACGATTAGTCGTTCTATCTCCCTGGAGTGAGCGCAGAAGACTTAGGACAAAAACAGTCCACCGTCTAGCTCCGCCACAAACCCGTAAGAGGCCAACGCCTTAACCGTGAGATAGCCAGGAATGTTACCCGGCGGGCTTAGACTCACGCCCTTACTTCCAATTGTGACCAGATTTCTCCGGTCCCTCGATTGGTTACGAGTTCGAGGTCGCTTGCGCGGTCCTCTCCCTTACGAAGCGGTGAAACGGTGTTTACCGAATCTATCGCGGACCACAGCGTCCTTTGCCCGGCTGTTCACCCAGGATCGGATGGCCGATGGTCATTTCAAGAGCAGTTGCCGTAAGGTCCGCAACCACCTCCGCTCTATAGGAAACAGTACTGCTTCCAGACTCCCCCGACTGTTAGTCAGAGTTTTGACATTCCGCGGGACCTAAAGGAAGGAGAGATAAAGGAGCTTATTTGGTCGCAGAACCTCGAGGGCCGCTGCTCGGTGGATAAGCCAACTGCGCTAGGCTCGACCCGCCGGGCGTTCGCGTTCGGCCAGAGGGACGGCCCTGTCGTCCAAAGTGTTTGGATCGTGCACCCGGCGGTGCGAGCGGTGCTTGTGGCGGAGGGGAGAGTGTTCCTGGACTGGGACTCTTGCAGAGTGCGTGACTACATCGGGGCGGTAAGGTGTTTCCGCTGCCACAATTTCGGGCACACCCAGGGGAAGTGCTCGCAGGAGGTAGTCTGCGGACATTGCGCCGGCAAGGGACACGAGAGGTCGGCTTGCCCTGCTAAGGAGGCACCCCCCAAGTGTGCCACATGCTCGGGTCTGCGAAAGGAAGCAGCTCACGTGACGGGCTCGTCGGGCTGTCCGGCCTATCAGCGCGCGGTGGACAGGGAGATAGCCACCACGAACTATGGCGGGGCATAGTCCCCAACTAATGATAAGTTGCGCGCAACTGAATCTGCAGAGAAGCCGGGCTGTAACGGCCGAATTCGGTCGCACGCTTGAGACGATGGGTATTGGAGTGGCGTTTGTGCAGGAGCAGTACACGTTCCTCGGTAAAACTCGGGGTATAGACGGGCGGTGCGTTGTGCTCGAGAAGGGGCACCGACCCATGGCAGGGATCGCGGTGAGTTCGTCTCTCCCGCCTCCCCTGTTCCTGGATCGGCTCTCCAGTGAGCACCTCGCCTGCGCGTCCATAGTTATCAACGATGTGGACTGCTACTTCATCAGCGTCTACTTCCAGTTTGGCGAGGCTGTGGACGCCTACATTGCTGAACTCGCCGCGGCCCTTGACGCTCTTCGGGGTCGGCCGGTAGTGGTAGCGGGCGATTTTAATGCCCGCTCCCCGTCCTGGCACGACGACGGCAACCTGGACCGCCTGGACAGGGTCGCGAAGGGAAGAGCCGAGGCTGTCGAGGAGCTGATAGCGACCTATGGGTTGCATATTGTCAACTCCCCCGGGCAGCCCCGGACCTTCTGTGGCCCCGGCGGGTCCAGCAATGTGGATTTGACGCTGTGCTCCCCTGGATTCGCCCGGGAGATGATGAACTGGACCGTCCACGAATCGTCGTCTTCCTCAGACCATAGACTAGTGACCTTTGACATTGGCCGCCGTGTGAATCCCCCGTCCCCCTCAGAATGGGCGTACCGCACCTCGGATGTGGACTGGGACCGTTTTGGGGAGTCCCTCTGTGAGAGGCTCTCCCGGTTCCCGTCCCCTCACTCCAATTCGGCCGAGGCACTTAGTGTTGCACTTCATGAGGCAGTTGCCTCGGCCTGCGAGTCGGTCCTCGGTCGGAGGAGGCCCTTCGGCGGCTTTACGGCCCCGTGGTGGTCTCCGGAAATATCCGACCTTCGCAGGTGCTTCCGGCAAGCGTACCGCCGCATGGGGGAAGCCCGCAGGGGTTCTCTTCCCCCTGAGCGTGTGGAGGTACTTCGGGAGTCCCTGAGATCGGCTCGGAGCGTCTACCACGCCGCTATTAGGCGTGCCAAGACTGATTCCTGGCGTACATGGGTTAGCGAAGTTGGGAATGCAAACCCATGGGACATGAAGAACGTCATCGACAAAGGTGCCAAGCGGGGTGGGAACTACCTCTCTAGCATTGTCGAGGGTACTTCCGCCCCGCTGGACACCGAAGGCACTCTTTCAGTTCTCCTCGGTTCTTTGTGTCCATCGGATCGGAATGACAATGACGATCCCCACCACGCGCAGCTGCGGCGGCTTATTGCCGTAGACTCGCGCGTACCTGATCTGTCAGAGGTAACAGCGGACGAGGTCGGCACCATCATCGGGTCGCTATCGCGTAGAAAGGCACCGGGGATAGACAACTTTACGTCTGATATAGTGAAGCGGGTGTGGGAATTCGCAAGATGGGAGGTGACTGTCCTGATGCAGAAATGCATTAGGGACGGTCATTTCCCATTATGCTGGAAGGCTGGCCTCCTGCGGGTGATTCCCAAAGGTAACGACAAGCCGCGCTCGGATCCGAAAGCGTACAGGCCCATCACGCTCCTTCCCATAATGGGTAAGGTGCTAGAAGTGCTTGTGCGCGAACGGCTGGAGAGGACTCTGTCTCCCCAGAACGAGCGTCAGTTTGGATTTACCCGAGGGAAAAGCACGGAGGACGCCATCCTGTTTGCGAAGAACTGGGTCCGCAACTACGACGGCCGCTACGTGGTAGGCGTATTTTTGGATATCTCCGGTGCATTCGACAACGCGTGGTGGCCGATGCTTATATGCAAGCTTCGCGCCCGCCTGTGCCCGAACAATTTGTTGAAAGTAGTGAGGAGCTACTTTTCAGACAGATCTGTCACTCTGAGGTACGGCCCGACCAGCGTCACCAAAACCCCGACCATGGGCTGTCCACAGGGGTCAGTGTTGGGTCCTAGCCTTTGGAACATTCTCTTTGATGATTTCCTCGGTCTACCTTACCCGGAGGGGTGCACCGTCAGCGCTTATGCAGACGACGCTCTTCTCCTGGTGGGCGGCAGGAGTCGCGCAGAGGTCGAGAGAAGGGTGGCTGACTCGCTGGACCTGATCCTCTTATGGGGACAGCGAAACAGACTCACCTTCTCTCCGACGAAAACTCAGGCGCTTCTCCTGAAGGGACATCTTAAGCGGAACCCTGTCATCAGGATGAACGGTCGCCCGGTATCCTTCCCGGCCACCGTTCGATACCTGGGGGTGACGCTTACGGCTTCCCTTTCCTTTCTTTCGCACGCAAAGATTACAGCCGAAAAATCCCGGGATCTATTCTTTGCGCTCCGCGGAGTGAGTCGGGCCGACTGGGGAATTCGTTTCCCGGCGGTCATGACTATCTATAAGGGCGTCTTCGTCCCGCGTGCGACTTATGCCGCACGCGCTTGGACAGAGTCTGCTGTTCCTGAGGCGACGCGTGTCGCGCTGCTGCGCGGACAGCGCATCCCTCTCGTGGCCCTGACCGGGGCGTACAGAACGACGTCCACTCTTGCGCTACCCGTCATCGCTGGCGTTCTGCCGATTGACCTGGAGATTCTGGAGCGTGCAGCGTTGTCGCGGTACCGCCGGGGCGAGCCGGTAGTCCTTCATGGCCTGTCGATCGACCCGGTGGCGCACCGAGCTGGGGAGTTTGCCCGCCTGATTCGGGTGGAGTCCTTGCGTGTCTGGCAGGCTAGATGGGACGCCGGGGGTACTGGCCGCCTCACCCATTGCTTTTTCCCGTCCGTCGCAGTGCGGATGGCAAATTCGTTTCTGCGGTTCGACCACCATACCACGCAGCTGGTTGGGGGCCACGGAGAGTTCAGAGCCAAACTATTTGACTTTGGACTTGCCGATGACCCCCGGTGCGCCTGTGGGTATGGTCGCCAAACTGCGGAACACGTAATTTGGTCTTGCCCAATTCTAGCGGCTGCACGGGAGAAGTTGATGGATGCAGTGGCCGCGTGCGTTGGGCGCTCTCCGATTTGGTACCCGGATCTGGTCAGTTGTAGGAGCTGCTTCCAGTCGTTTGGCGAGTTTGTGGAGCACTGGGTGGCTTCTTGGGAAAGCATGAGGCCTCGGGATACCCCCCAGGGGGTACCCTCTTCCTTGGTGGCGTGATTCGGCGGCTACTTCCAGCCCGAAGTGCCCGTCTTTGTGTCCGTCTCTTTACCGCCCCGAGGGGCGTTCCGTTCTTTGCAGGATCCAGGGATTCCTCCCCCCCCCCGTGGCTGCTCCGAGACCTGCCCACGGACCGTGCGCCTCCACCATCATCGTTTCTGATGCGTCCTCTACCCCGCTCACCGGCCCTAAATTTGTGATATTTGTTGTTTTTTTTTTTCTTTTCTATTGTGAATATGGTAAATTTAGTATTATTTTTGTAAATTTTTACTTTGTAAATATCTTTTATTTTAAATAAATGGGTTCTCGGGGCGGTACGGGGGGGGTGGTTTACCCTATTTCACCCCCTGCGCGTTCTACCCTTCTGGTACGCGCAGGGTTGTCGTAGCACGACATCCCGGGCAGACAAGACGACCCTCGTCGTTATAACTGCCCGGGCGGTGGGCGGGGTTTGCTGCCTTCACCTATCGCCTTGAAACTCTTAACTGTTAGTCAGAGTGCACAGTCGATTGGCTTACGCCGCACGGTGCGCAGACCGTCCAGGAGCGCCAGAAGTTTGATTCCTAGGGGAAACTAACCATAAGGCCAGAGTCCTACCTAGGCTCGCACTTCATGCGTGGAGGCCGTCGGATAGGTGTTGACTAGTGAGTGTGACCAACCCTGAACAGAATGGGTCTTCGTGGTCAACTCAGCAAGGGCCCATTAGCTCCCGAGTTAATACACAGACATATTAGGAGATTATAATAAAGTGACTAAGATAATGAAGTTTTTTGTCTTGTATAGTCAAAGAATCGATTATAATAAAAATGGCGATGTTGAAATTACCCTGTAAGATTTTGTCAAAGCAATACATCTACTGAAAAAGTATAATTTTGATAAATAGTCGCACTATTTTAACCAAGAGATTAAAAACATTTATGATTATCAGTACATGCGTTTAGATTTATTGGTATCTGAATTAAGAGCATACAATTAGTAACTGGTTTAAAACTAACCAATTATTATTAATCCCACCAAAACCTTAGCCATGAATTTTGCCTTATAAAATGTTAAAAAAGTTACCAATATTAATATCAGCATGAACTCTAATAAAGTTCAGTTCGTTAACACCGCCAAATTTCTGAATATTACAATAGACCGAGTCCACATATCGAGAGGCTATCGAAGGAACTGTGTTCTGCTATTTATGCCATACGAAAAATCAAATTCGTAGCAGGTGCACAAGCCGCAATGAGCACATACTATGCATGCTTTCATTCGAAGATGGCTTACGGTATCCTAACATAGGGTAATGCACCAGATAGCCATTGCATTTTTATACTGCAAAAGCAAGCTCTCAGGACGATATTTAGGTTAAATGGAGACGATCACTGTGCTCCGATCTCTAAAATCCAATCTGAATTTATATATCAGTGCTTAATTTATGCGAAAGCAAATTTGAAAAACGAGGAAAAGCATTCGAGTCTGCATGAACATAACACTCGCAATAAAAATAATGTAGTAATTCCCAAAGTGCGGCTTTCTTTATACCAGAGATCATTTTTATATTTGGGGTTTAAAGTTTTCAACTCGTTGCCAGCAGAAATTAAAATACTACAAGAGGTTGCATTTAAGAAATGCATAAAAAGAAACAACCATATATGCTCTCTATAATTTTGATGAATTTGACAAGGCCGTCTTAGTTTATAATAAATAAATTATCTTTTATCAAATTTATTCTGTACTTTGTCACCGTAGTGTTAATTTTACTGTAAAACTTATTGTTTATTAACTGATTATTTGAAAATTTTTTGATTGACTATTTTTTAAAACTTATTGATAGATTATTAAAAAAAACGTTTACATTTTTTTTTGTTATTTCAGTCTGTTTGATTTAATTTTTGTAATTGATCCGATGGGGCCTTGCCTTTACATATAACAAGTACATGTACACGTAAAAAGGTTATAATAACTTCTAGAAAATGTAAAATGACGTATTCCACAGTACGCTATGACTAGCGCGCCCTCTGATGGACCTTTTTGATCCACAACCACTCATTTCAACTCTTGCCATGAACAAATGATGCCTGTATGCCAAATTCCAACTCAATCGGATGAGGCGTTTGGGCGCTATCGTGGAGGAATACACACACACACACACACACACACCCACACACACACACACACACACACACAGCTAGACACACAGCCAGACGTCAGTCTGGCTGTGTGTCTAGCTGTGTGTCAAATGTTATTAATCGTCTCGGGCGGCGTCAAAATGTATATATCCGTCTTGATATCGAAACAAAATAGCGCATTCATAATATACCTCAAAATAAATAAAATGCATTGTGATCTGTTGACACGGTGACGATAGTGTCATCTTGTCGGATCGTCGACAGATGTATGGACTTTGCTTCTTATTAATATTATCGCTAACAGCATCCGTGTCATCAGAAAGCATTAATATCACTTCACGCATTTCAATTAATTGCAATATAAAGCTTTAAACAATTATCACAATGTATCGCTCTATATTCGACGGTTGAAAGGCAAAAACCGGCATTTGAAATCATTTTGGTCGAAAAAGAGTTATATATATATATACACGCTGTCCCAAAATTCAACGATAAGCGGGCACCAGAGGGCGGACCTGCTCACGACTACTCGAGAAAAAAAAGAAAAAAAAATATATCTGAATCATTTTTGAAATTACAAAAAAAAAAAAAAAATCTTCGAAAATCGACACTCCTAATGGTATTTTTAACTATCATGACCACAATTTTTCAAATATTTCTGTTTTTTTTTTTGGATCGGCAACCTAAGTAGCACTGCTATCCATCACAACCCTTAAAGATACCAGAATACATGTAGCTTTTACACAGAAATTAATCAAAATCATTTTTTCCCCTAAAATTGTGAAAGATTTTTACTTTCATTCTACTTTTACTCATTGTGGTGTATAAAAATAGTACCGACACTACTATGGCAAGTTTTTTAAAAAGTTGACGCAGCTAACCAAGATTCTAAAATGGTATAATACTCTAGGAAAACTAGCTACAAAAAAATGCCAACTATTTCTTAAACAAGGACCGATTTTTTATTACATTATTAATATTACAGTAAATGTTCAAATTGTTGCCCACCGGCATTAATACAGGCACGACATCGCCTTAGAAATGATCGTTTTATTCGTCGTGCATATCTTCTACCATTGATATGATCCGCAGACTGTGTGATTTTTTGGCGAAGCTCGTCCAATGTTGCAATGGGTTTTGAGTAGACTCTGTCTTTCAGACAACCCCAGTAAAAGAAGTCCAGGGGGTTTAGGTCGGGCGAACGGGGTGGCCATAAGATAGGACCAAGTCGCCCGATCCAACGCTCTGGATACTCTTGGTTCAAGTATTCTCGCACAAGACGGGCATAGTGAGCTGGGCAACCATCATTTTGAAACCACATGTTTTGTAAATCACGTAAAGGCACGTCTTCTAATAATTCTGGCAAGTCGTTTTGTAAAAAGTTCAAATAACTATTGCCATCTAAGTTTCCTTGTAACTCAATGGGCCCAATTACTTTTCCATTTAATATGCCCGTCCATAAGTTAACCTTGAATTGATACTGGGATTTGTCTTGTCTCATCAGGTGCGGATTTTCATTGCTCCAACTATGTAAGTTGTGAAGATTTAAATAGCCATCTTTCTTGCAGGTTGATTCATCTGACCATAGAACTTTATTTAAGAATTGGGGATCTTCCCTGTGCTTTTGCAGCATCACACGGCAAAATGCGATCCGTAGTGGATAGTCCCGCGGTAATAACGTCTGCACACGCCTGTAGTGATATGGGTGAAGCCTGTAACGTTTTAGAATTCGATGTGCACAACTTTTTGGGATTCCCGTAGCTAGTTCTATGGCACGTACTGAGGTAGTTGAATCGTTTTCTATTTCATTGAGAACTTCTTCATCGCGTTCCAATCTAGGTCTTCCAGCGTTTCTCCTGTCAGATGGTAAACGTCCCTCTGCAAACGCTTGATGCACATGAATAAATACTCGATAATCCGGGTATCTTTGAGCATTTGGATACCTTTCTCGATACAATCTACTAGCAGCATTAGCATTGGTTCAGCATTCTCCATAAATTAAATGCATATTAGCGTATTCCAACGGTGTGTACGGTAGCGGCATGATAAACGCTAAACAGTCCAAAATACACCAAAACACCAATTCACAAAATACACAATCACAGTCCAAAATAATGCCAGGTCAGTTCAATTTGCAGATCACCAGTCCAAAAAAGCGAAGCCAAAAGTCGTTAGTACGAGAGCCACATCAATTGAATACTTAAGAGGTGCACAGTAAACAAAGGACCGGAGCGTACTGACTTGTATACCTGCCCTATTGTTATTTCAAAGAACATCATCTATCTCTCTCTAAAGTATAATCTTCGTACGCGAATGCGCGCCGTTGCGGGCCGTGTGTGCGTGAATCGTGTATGTGTGTGTAGCTAAAGAATGCAGCGACACAGTGTAACAAATGCCAATCACGATACAGGGTTGTGTTTTTAGAATAAAATCAAGGAATATCCATCACGCTCTAGGGTCGTGATCGGCGTACAGAGCAAAACTATGCGTCACGACCCAGGGTCGTGATTGGCTGTCAAAGTGTTTTAATATTCTAAGAACTTGAAACAAAAACTCTTTTTTGGAACATAGTAAAGTGATTACTATCAAAAATAAAAAAAATCGGTTCATGTTTAAAAAAATTATTGGCATTTTTTTGTGGCTAGTTTTCGTAGAGTATTATACCATTTTAGAATCTTGGTTAGCTGCGTCAACTTTTTAAAAAACTTGCCATAGTAGTGTCGGTACTATTTTTATACACCACAATGAGTAAAAGTAGAATGAAAGTAAAAATCTTTCACAATTTTAGGGGAAAAAATGATTTTGATTAATTTCTGTGTAAAAGCTACATGTATTCTGGTATCTTTAAGGGTTGTGATGGATAGCAGTGCTACTTAGGTTGCCGATCCAAAAAAAAAAAACAGAAATATTTGAAAAATTGTGGTCATGATAGTTAAAAATACCATTAGGAGTGTCGATTTTCGAAGATTTTTTTTTTTTTTTTGTAATTTCAAAAATGATTCAGATATATTTTTTTTTCTTTTTTTTCTCGAGTAGTCGTGAGCAGGTCCGCCCTCTGGTGCCCGCTTATCGTTGAATTTTGGGACAGCGATGTATATATATATATATATATATATATATATATATATATATATATATATATATATATATATATATATATATATATATATATATATATATATATATATATATATATATATATATATATATATATATATATATATATATATATATATATATATATATATATATATATATATATATATATATATATATATATATATATATATATATATATATATATATATATATATATATATATATATATATATATATATATATATATATATATATATATATATATATATATATATATATATATATATATATATATATATATATATATATATATATATATATATATATATATACATATTTATATATATATATATATATATATATATATATATATATATATATATATATATATATATATATATATATATATATATATATATATATATATATATATATATATATATATATATATATATATATATATATATATATATATATATATATGATAAGGTTTGTAAATATATATATATATATATATATATATTTTTTTATTTCGATTTAATGGCTCGTTGATAACAAACTCAGCCAATTGTATCATATTTTAAATGTTGGTAGCATTCGAAATTTGAATTTTTTCGTAATGTCACTTTCATTTGGAAAACGGCTTTGCCGAAGTGATATATATTATTATTTTTTTTTTTCGCTTAATTCGTCTCAATTGAAGGCATTTTGTGTTGCATAAGGATAAGCCCTATTTATGAGATATATGGATGAATAGTGATCGTTAGTCGACTGCAAAAGGACCTTTAAACTTACATTGCACCGTCGAAAGTCGTGCACATCCGTAAGTATGTATATATCATTCAAACATAAGCATTTCCCAATACAAGCTGGGATTTCCTTCGCTACTTTTTAACCCTTCAGGCCTCGGCCCCTCAGCCGATTGACAAGTTGATGTCCCAAAAAATTTTAGTAAAAATTTGTAAAAAAATTGAATTATGACACTGTCTCACCAAAACATTAATTACTGCCAAACCACTGTACCCATAATTAAAATAAAACATATAAACATAATAAAACATAATAAAATTTAAACAAATTGAATTAAAATAAAATTAAAACGGGGCCGTCACGCTGAATCGTGTTATGGCCGATATCGGCCAATCGGGGCTCTAGGGGTTAAGTAGCTTTTACTAATTTTATTTAAAAAAAAACATCATCCTATATATATATATATATATATATATATATATATATATATATATATATATATATATATATATATATATATATATATATATATATATATATATATATATATATATATATATATATATATATGTATATATATATACATATATATATATATATATATATATATATATATATATATATATATATATATATATATATATATATATATATATATATATATATATATATATATATATATATATATATATATATATATATATATATATATACCAGGTGAAGCAAAAGTTCTCTTTCGATTTCCTAAGACTGTAAATTGGTTTCTAAATATAAATAATCGATTCCGTTTGTTGATAATCAAAATATAAAACAACAACAGCCCACGCAGTCGCCTCTTCGTACAGGTAGTATTGCACAGTGTTGCGCGACACTGTACAAGGGATGAGTTTTAATTAATCGGCATCCTTGAAGTGGGCGAATTAGCACAAGTAAATAAGCAAGTTTTGATAAATATATGTGAATAATTTTTTTGAAAAAACGAAAAAAAAAATGTTTTTATGAAAATGTTAAAGTTTTATTTTTATTAAAATGACTATAAAGACGCTTTTTATAGTAACTACTACTACGCCGTTTTCTAAGCCTCCGTTTGCGCAATAATAGCATAAGAAGCAGCGTTTCCTCGTCGGAATCCATGTTGCAATTAAATGAACAGCGGCATCTTAGAGCAGCCGCGTTGCGGTCGACCCCGACTGCTTGAAGCAGTCGTGTTGCGATCAAACCCGACTGCTTCGAGCCGTCGTGTTGCGATCGAACCCGATCACGGCATCCTTTTCCGGCTCTTCACCCGGTATCGTTTATAGCCGATTGGTCGTTTCAAGAGCAGTTGCCGTAAGTTGAAAACTATCCCCGCTCTATAGGAGACATTACTGTTTCCAGACTTCCCCGGCTGTTGGTCAGAGTGCACAATCGATTGGCTAACTCAGCACGGTGCGCGAACCGTCCAGGAGCGCGGTCGAAGTTTGACTCCTAGGGGAAACCGGCCCGCAGGCGAGAGTCCTACCCTGCCTCGCACTTCAGCGTGGAGGCCGCCAGATGGGTGTTGACCCGTGAGTTTAACCGATATTTTACAAACTATTTGGATCCATACCCTTTGCTCGTAAAACATGTGACAGAGATTATTAATTGAACAGTATGCGAGAGAATAGCACGCCAATATTCTTCGCGGCAGTTCTCAAACCGGAAACGATCGGCTGTCTGCCAGCGGACTGCGACCAAACTACTACTGGCCGGCTTTCAGTAGTGGTTTTAAAGGAGTCATTTTCGAGCGCGAAAGGCCTATCTAGGGGATCATATTATCGATGGTCTCAGTTACCAAACTGCAACAGGATCCAATGTGTGATCCGGTGACCTAACCACTATGCCACCGGGCCTTAATTCCGGTATTATTATAGCCTCCATGGCGCTTATTGGTGATTAACTGGCCCCGGTCATTAAGATAGCTCACCCAACTGGGCTAGATAGTACGTTTAAAAAAATCGATCAAGGATCTGTATCACTATCTGGCTGGCCTCTATTCCCGCTGACTAATCAGACAATTTATCATAACTCTCATTTCTTGTGGAATTCCAATGTTTCTCTTTCTTTGATGATTGCATTATCAGCGCATGCCCAGCTAATTAATAGTTATAGTGATTTATGCGCGGAGCCATTATAGTGATTATAGTTAGCGTCGCGGCATCCTTTGACGACACAATGACATCATTTATTATAAGTAGGGTCTGTCGTGGAAGTAAATGGCGGCTCTAAGTGTAGATTTACATTGAGTCAGTTTCTGGTAGCGAATAGTTTCGTGCAGCTTGGGCCGCAAGATCGATTTTGTTCTCGGATCGGCTCAACTCACGAGTTCGCTCCTATTCAGAAGCCTCCACGTGCGGGCCTACCCCGGGTAAGACTCTCGCGTCTCAGGCCTCGCGGCTGTTGGGCAGGTTTCTACTGCCAGTCTAATCGCCAGTCTAATTAAAAAAACACTATTTGGGTTAGACAATATGAAAAAAAAACCGTAGGCATTTTCTGTGACCTCTCTAAGGCTTTTGATTGCGTAGACCACTCAATTCTACTTGAAAAATTGGAATACTACGGCATTAGGAATAAGGAACTGCAACTCATGGAATCTTATTTGCAAGAACGGACTCAGATAACGCAAGTCGCGCCAGCAACAGCGCGCCACAGATTATCAACAAAGGTGTTCCTGTTCTCTTCCTCGTGTATATTAATGACATCCCAGAGTGCCTGAAATGCTTGGATGATGAAATCATTTTAATCGCCGATGATGCTTCACTTCTTTTTAGCGATAAAAATAAAGACATGTTGGCCCAAAGAATAAAAGAAACAATAGACAGGCTTAGTATTTGGTTCCAAGCAAATAAATTGTGACTTAACGTAAATAAATCAAAAGCAATATGCTTCTCTTTGCGGCCGTCTGATTGCAATGAAATCTACGTATACTTTGGGTCTGACAAACTAGAAAATGTCCCCTCCACTAAATTTCTCGGATTAGAAATTGATCAAAAATTACAATGGTCTAAAAAATTGTGCAGTGCCATATTCGCCATTAGAAAGATAAGAAATTTATGCGCTTTTGAAGCCGCTAAATCTGTTTATTTTGCATATTTCCTCTCCATCATAACGTATGGCCTTCTGTTTTGGGGAATGGCACCAAACTCAAAAATATTTTTTGTCCTCCAGAAAAGAGCGGTAAGCAGTTTATATAGAGTCTCTCCAAGAAGTTCTTGTAAGCCGCTGTTCGTAGAATCAGGAATCATGACTCTATTTTCTTCCTACATCTACCAAAATATTATGTACGCTCGTAGACGCCTAGCAGAAGTTCCGGTGAATAGTGATTTTCATCATCACGATACGAGGAATAAATCCAATCTCCACATAAACCGACAGCGACCGGTTTTATTCACCAAAATTTGTCCTTCTATAATAAGATTCCAGAGCAAATGAAAAAAAAAGCCTTGGAGAGGACCAATTTAAAAAGATAATTATAAATAATTTGGTAAGAAGCCCAATTTATGGTATAAGGAAGTTTGAAAATTCCGAGTTTATTATCCATGTTGATAATTAGCAAAATTTGTAAAATTTTAACATAACGGTATTATCATAGCTGACATTCTAATTCTCATGTAATTTAGTATACATCTATTTATGTTTAAAAAATACGAAGGCATATTGCTGGATTGACAATAAAATTATTTTACGTTGATTATTCTACATAGAATTTGCATTTCTATTTTAATATATTATTCTCTCTTACTTTTAATGACATTAGTATATTTTGATTATTTGTAAGTAGGTAATATTGAATATAATATTACAGCCATGACAACTATCATGATAGTTATGTTTTCAATAATTAAATTTTAGCATTTCATTTTGTGACGCATCCAAGTGTAGGAATGCCTACCTACTGGAGTAGTTGATTGTATTGTATTGTACTGGTGGGATTGAATCCCGGCGCTACTGCGCAGCGATCGACGACGACAATCGGTTGTGCACTCTGACTAATTGCTGACGGAGTCTGGAGACTATGGAAATATACTGTCTCCTAAGCAGAGGGGGTGTATGTTGACCTGTTGTCATGCCACTCTTGAAACGACCTATGGGCCACCCAATCCCGAGTGGCAAGACGGGCAAAGGACGTCCAGGTCCGCGATAAATTCAAATTAAATTACCGCTGTAATACAGCAGGTAGAGGCCGTGTAAGCGACTTCGGACCTGTAACTAGAAAGTAGATTGTCTTGTCTCTAAGTCTTCTTCGCCCGTTGTAGTCGACACCGCCCTACTGAGTCAGTTATAAGCGTCAGTGATGCCGTCGATAACTGACACTGTTTAGGCTTAGAACTCATGTAATGGTTCCTAATGATTCCGTGCAGCTTGGGAGGTGTTGGCCAAAAATCTATGCCATCTGGCCTGCCCAACTCACGGTTCAACTCCGATCAGGTAGCCTCCTCGAAGAGGGGCTTACCCTGTCAGGGCCACCACGGCTGTAATCCTGCAGTAGGAGGCGATTGGGATTAGAAGAACGCTTATTCGGTGGAATACCGCGGGTAGAACTGGGCAGTTGGTGCACCATCCGGTTTGCAAGGTGTTGAATGTCCAGCTGGCAAATAACCAGAGGGGACTGGAGACGTACGTTTTCTATGACAGCTGAGGGTAGTTGTCGACCTGACGTCTTCAACCCTTGAATCGATCCGTCGCCCCCCCCCCCCCCCCCGATCATGAATGACCATGGCGGGCAAAGGACGTCGCGATTCGCAAAATATTCAAACCGAATATCCGCCCTCGTTAGGTAGTAGGGCGTGAGGTTGGCCCGCCTGTTTCGCATTCCAGTGCCTCGCGGCAAGGCGTCGGTTTCTTACGGGCATGTTGGCAGAGCTAGACTGTGGACTGTGTTGTCCCTCAGTCACTGTGTAATCAATACGAATGAACTATCTCCATCGTTATAACAGCCTGAGGTGTCGGGTTCGACCTTTGCAGATGACAGCTCCAAAGGAGCGGTTTTCACCCGCGCCAGCCGCGATCGGCGAAACAACTGTTTTTTACTTTCCTGTTTAAGGCCCTAGTCTTCAAAAATTTACGCCTAGCACTCTTGTGATGAGATGTCAACATTTTCTATTTTTTAAAGTAAACATACAATATGAAAAAAATATATTGTATGCGATAATTGGCAATATGAGTAATATTTAGGATTTTTTTGACCTTTTAGTTCGGAATGTAGGACTAATTAAATGAGCCTCAAACTTTGGACTTAAATACGCTTGGAGTTGATTTTCTGCACTTAGATATGGACAACTAATTAGATATCGAAAAAAATATTCAGCGCAAAATTGAATTCATATGTTCTTCTTTAGTATGCGCTGCGCTGGTCAGATTTTTCAAAATTTCTTTGAATTTCTTAATCTAAACGTCACAATAAGTAAGATTTTCTCGTTCTTTTACGTTGAATAAACCATACGTTCTCTCTTTAAAAGTCACTCAAAATAAATTATATTTAAATATTATAAAATAGAAGCGTCGATTGATAGTATAAAAATAAAATTATTATAAAAAGTATTTTTATGTTTTTATTTAGGAAAGTAAGTATTTAAGTATTTAGGAAAGTATTGTGGACACACTTCTGTGTATGTGTGTGTCGGTGTGTATTCTCCGACAATAGCGCCGAAACGCTTCATACAATTGAGCAGAAATTCGGCATGCAGGCATCATTTGGTCATGGCATGCGCTGAAAAGATTGTGGTTGAAATCCGTCCACTCAGGATTGTCTCCCGACGAGGGAACTCCTCAACGGTCAACAGCAGAGACCCACAATTTTGTATATGCATTCATTTATGATAGCAACTTCCAAGTTCCATCATGACATGGCTAACGTACCCTGGGTTGGCTTCCGAAGAGGAAACTCCTCAACGGTCAACAGCAGAGACCCAAAATTTTGTGTACACATTCATTTATGATAGCAACTTCCATATTTCACCATGACATGGCTAACGTACCCTGGGTTGGCTTCCGAAGAGGAAACTCCTCAACGGTCAACAGCAGAGACCCAAAATTTTGTGTACGCATTCATTTATGATAGCAACTTCCATATTTCACCATGACATGGCTAACGTACCCTGGGTTGGCTTCCGAAGAGGAAACTCCTCAACGGTCAACAGCAAAGTCCCAAAATGTTGTGTACGCATTCAATTATGATAGCAGCTCTCCATGACATGGCTGGCATGACACGGTCAACAGCAGACACAAAGTCGAAAAGTCGATAAGTCGAAAAGTCGAAAAGTAGAAAGTCGAAAGTCGAAAAGTCGAAGGTCGAAAAAGCCGGAAAAGTCGAAAAGTTGAAAAGTCGACAGCAGAAACCCAAAATTTTGTATACGCATTCAGTTTGCGGAGGAATTCATAAAATTTTGGAGACACACAGTAATACAATGTGGTGCTGGCACCATCTAGGCCACCATCTTGAAATACCAGACAAATGTTTTTATTATAGTCTATTTTTAAATTCCCCATGCTCCAAAACATACAAATATACATTTTGGACGCGTTCCTACGTCAAAGGGGGGTTTTACAGCGACGATTTCTGATTTCAACGCCATATTGGCGGCCATATTGGATCTCACTTCCGGTCGATATTTCGCTTGGGCAACCGGCATTTTCCGATTCAGCAGGGTCAAAATAGGGAGAAAAGACCTGTTGCCCGATAGTAGAGTTGCTGAAGTGGCCTGTATTGCATCTGGGCACGTGAAACAAACGAGAAACTCGGTTAATTCTGAGGGGAGTCTTCTTACATTGTAAGGTCCCGGGTTCGATTCCCGACTGTGTCACCATTTTCCGTTGGGATCAAATTAACGGAATTGCATTTTCAATTCTGTCGATCGAATGCAATAACAAGACACACACTTACAGACATGTTACATGCACACATATATATAACAGGTCATAGTAGGGTTGGTTGTAAGAGATTGTCATATGACAATAAACCCGCCCATTGTGACATTTTCACAATAAAGAGTAAAACACTCACAAGGAAATCCGCTCAGTTAAAGATCCAAATATTTTTTCGCAATTAATATATTATGGCTTCTCCACAGTTGCCACTGGGGACTAATTTAATTTGAAATGTACACAAATTCGTCCATGGTAGTACTATACGAGATAAAAGCGGTTGTCTTGATTCCAAAGGTCTGCTACTGCTACACGTGGGTTGGTACCGATACGCCGCACGACAATACGAGGAAATAGTGTCGTAATGAACGTTTAAAATATTAATTTGACCCACTAATCCACCGCGCCTTTCCTGGACTAATTATGCATAAAAATATTGCAATAATTGCGTCGCTTTATTTGTTATTTTCGTAATATCATCATCTATCGAAGGTTGGCGATCATGAAAATTATTAAAAAGGTAGCTTTGATGATATGAATTTACTTGGATGATAAGAGGACAAGTGCCATATCATAGGTCACTTTGAAAGTTTCCGGAACTGGCCAAATACATAAACAATCTAAAAAATCGGTTGTGTCAGCCCAAGACTTTCCCGGCAAGCAGACAACCCCCTCCCCTCCCGCGCGTTAAAAATCAACCTTCACAACCCCCTACCCCAATCTCTCGGCTAACCAGCTAAACGGCTAAATACGGCGGAATTTAAAAAAATGTGTCGCTTGTATAAGAAATATTCCAAACAAAATTGTAATGTAGGGCGGTGTCGACTTCAACGGGCGAACCCGTCATCCCAGACTGGTATAACGATATATAATCATCTTTTCAGCCGTGGGATGAGCGTAGAAGACTTAAGACGAAAGACAAGACAAATCTCTGTCTAGCTCGCCAGCAACCCGTTAGGGACCGACGCCTTACGGCTAGGCACCGGAAAAGATACCCAGCGGGCACCCTCATTCCCTAATTACTAGTTTTGGTGGACCTGGGCGTTCTTTGCCCGTAGTGCCAAACGGGATCAAGTGGCCCAATGTAATTTCAAAAGTGGCATGACAATAGGTCAACATCCACCCCCGCAGCTTAGGAAACAGTATATTTCCATTGTCTCCAGACCCTTCAGCAATTAGTCAGAATGCACAAACGATTGGCTTAGCCGGAAGGTGTGCAAATCGCCCAGTAGCGCCAGGATGCAATCCCACCAGGAGAATCCGGTCCACCAGCTTGTGAGGCCTGAGACACGAGAGTCTTACCCGGAGTAGCCTTCCGCACGAGGAGGCTTCTTAATAGGAGCTGAATCGTGAGTTGAGCCGATCAGAGAACAAAGTGGATCTTGTGGCCCAAGTTGCACCAAAAAGTTCACCACCTGCGAGAAAGCTGTGCTCGCGGTGGATCCCACACAATTCAACTAAAGCTCAAAAAATGGGAAGCGTTACTTGGTGAATACGCCTAAAGTACGCCTTACGCAGACACAAAAGTCCTTTGGATATTTGAGCTATAAGCTCTTTAACCAGCTACCACTCTCCACAAGAAAGATGGAAACAAAGGCGTTTAAAAGATTTATTAAACAAAAGCTACAATCCACACATGCTTTCTATAAGCTGGGTGATTTTTTTTGAGCATGCCAATTCTTTCAAATGGGAATAACATTAATTTGTAACTTTCAGGTACCTCATTTTAGTTCTTATTGTTTAATAATAATATTCTGAATTTAATATTTAATATGTAGATTACAATGTGTAATGTAACATACCTGATCATATACATACGTTGTTTTTTCCAATTTTGTTTTGATACTTCCTATTGTGTGATTATTTTTCGTATAAAGTGCTTGATGACTATTAATATTCTTATAATAATTATCTATTTTATATGTATCCTCATGTACATGGTTTCAGCTCTATTTTTTTTTAAATTAATTTGTCTGCCGTGTAAAGCCGACTTTATTCAACACTATTGTCGAATTCATATTTATGCTTTAATCGTTTTATATCTACATTCAAACTGACGATTTCTAATATGCGATAATTAGCTTTAATTCATAATTCATGCTTTTATTGTATATTCTGAATGAATAAATTGAATACTGAATACTGAATACTAAATACTGAATCGCCATGCTTGTTTGTATATATGCATGTTTTGTATATATGTAGGTATGTGTGTGTGTATGTGTATATATATTTTTTATATGTATGAGTGTGTATTTATATATAAATGTATCTATTTATTATAATGCCTATGTAGGTAATTATCCTTTTATTATTACCCCTTTACCTACTAAGATTAGATGTCTTTTCTTCAAATTTTCTTAACTATGTTGCTAAAAATTTTCATTATTTTAACCCAAAATTTATAAAAATGTGTACTTACTTGTACTATGTAACAAATATAAGAGTGGTATCAGTCCAAAACAGACTGTAGTCTAGTGGAGCTGATAAAATCCATCAAATCTGTACTTTCTTTGCTTTGCAAACAATGATTAAGTATCTGCTCTTTTTCACACTGTATTATTTATGTCAACATTGTAATTTTTTATTTTGGATTTAAATAAATAAATAAAAAATTGTTACTGTCCAATTAAAATTTTATTTTTAACCTAATTTAATACTGAAATTTTATTTTAAAAATTTCATATTTTATAATCCTTTTTATTGGTGTCCTGCTTAGTACAGCCTCTGCCTAGTTAGGAGCGACAAAATTTGTTGCAATCTAATATAAAATAAAATAAAATCATGACAAACCCAGTTTTCACACTGCCGGACAGACGAACGGATTTTTGAAGCGAAAAATGTAGAACTCATGAGCCATCCTCCAGACAGTCCAGACTTGCCGAAATTCCTTGAAAAATATTGATTTTTAATAGAAATTGCATAACGATAGCGACTAAACGGTGTAATAGGATACGGTAAGTTACATCAGCCGTTGTCGGTTCCCCCACTTGCGAGATAACATTACAGCAAATTGAAAAAATGATGCAATGAACAATAAATTAACAGTAATAACATTTTCCATTATTTTATTTTTTATTAGCTAAATGCATACAGCATTATGACCATAAATGACCATTAATACATTTCAAATTAGCAAATAATATAAAGCACCTATATAATATGATATAAGATATTAAACAAAATGTACTATATTGTAATATAATGCAAAAAAATAATACTATAATATATTTAGATCGTTATATTTATATATTTTTGTATGTATGTATATGTATATGTGTATGTGTATATGTATCTGTGTATATGAGTACCTACGTCAGTTAGGCTTATCCACCTAAGTCAGAAAATAAGTCGTATGCCCAGATACAGGCTATATTTGGCCTAGTTGGCTATGCGCTGAGCATGGTCATGTAAATGTGGGCCGTTGTTTCTTCGCACCATTACTTGGTATGACCATTTTATGTGTTTTATAATTATGTTTGAAACAAATAAATAAAAATAAAATTTAAAAGATAATAATTTTGTAACATTTTTTTTAAAGAAAAAAGGAAAAGAAGTATCTCTAAATTTAAATGTATAAGTACCATAGGGCAATGAAAAGGATAGGAAGGGATTGTAATAACACTATATGTAATATAGGTACATGAATGGCCATACATGCATATACTATTGACATATATATACATATAAACATACATACATACATAAATACAATATACATATAAATAATGTAATGTTTTGTAATAGTGCGTATTTTATATATATATATATATATATATATATATATATATATATATATATATATATATATATATATATATATATATATATATATATATATATATATATATATATATATATATATAAAGTAAATAATTATAAAAGCCACTTACATCGTGACGAAGGATTCCCTTGATGTAAGTGGCTTTTATAATTATTTACTTTATAATCATCTTATTGATCAATTCTAAAAAGAATATATACACAAAACTATCAAATATATATATATATATATATATATATATATATATATATATATATATATATATATATATATATATATATATATATATATATATATATATATATATATATATATATATATATATATATATATATATATATATATATATATATATATATATATATATATATATATATATATATATATATATATATATATATATATATATATATATATATATATATATATATATCCGTAAGTATATCTCATTCAAACATAAGCATTTCCCAATACAAGCTGGGATTTCCGTCGCTACTTTTTAAGTAGCTGTTACTAATTTTATTTTAAATAAAAACATCACCTATAAACGGATTTCTTTACAAACCTTATCAAATATAACAATATTATACTGTTTTCTACAATATTTCTTTACAATTTTTTAATATTATACAATTTTATATAGGTTTACCCTATTTTGATAACATTATACAATCTTTATTATAAACTCCTCTGCCAGAAATTAAGATTGAAGTTTCTTCTTTCATTTCATTGAGCATATGGAGGTTTTTTTATTTTTATTTCGATTTAATGGCTCGTTAATAACAAACTCAGCCAATTGTATCATATTTTTAATGTTGGTGGCATTCGAAATTTGAATTATTTCGTAATGTCACTTTCATTTAGAAAACGGCTTTGCCGAAGTGATCAATAGTTTAATTTTTTACTTTTTCGCTTAATTCGTCTCAATTGAAGGCATTTTGTGTTGCATAAGGATAAGCCCTATTTATGAGATATATGGATGAATAGTGATCGTTAGTCGACTGCAAAAGGACCTTTAAACTTACATTGCACCGTCGAAAGTCGTGCACATCCGTAAGTATATCTCATTCAAACATAAGCATTTCCCAATACAAGCTGGGATTTATATATATATATATATATATATATATATATATATATATATATATATATATATATATATATATATATATATATATATATATATATATATATATATATATATATATATATATATATATATATATATATATATATATATATATATATATATTAATTATCGTGAGAAAAAATGACACGGACATTAAACCTGTTATTAAAATAGATGAGTAACCGTATCAATAGGGCTATTGGGCCTGGGAGCTAATGGGCCCTTGCTGAGTTGGCCACGAAGATCCATTCTGTTCAGGGTTGGTCACACTCACGGGTTAACGCCCATCCGGCGACCTCCACGCATTAAGTGCGAGCCCGGGCAGGACTCTGGCCTTAGGGCCAGTTTTCCCTAGGAGTCAACCTTATGGCGCTCCTGGACGGTCTGAGCACCGTGCGGCGTAAGCCGATCGATTGTGCACTCTGACTAACAGTCGGGGGAGTCTGGAAGCAGTACTGTTTCCTATAGAGCGGGGGTGGCTGCGGACCTTACGGCGACTGCACTTGAAACGACCATCGGTTACCCGTTCCTGGGTGAACAGCCGGGCAAAGGATGCCGTGGTCCTCGATAGATTCGGAGCCGGGAGACACGGAAGTCTTACCCGGGGTAGCCTTCCACTCGAGGAGGCTTCTGAATAGGAGCTGAATCGTGAGTTGAGCCGATCCGAGAACAAAATGGATCTTGTGGCCCAAGCTGCACGAAATCGTTCACCACCTGAACTGTTTGGAATGAAACAGTTCAGTGTTCACTGTCTAGTTACGCCATTCGCCGGTAAGAAGCCAACGCCTTACCGCGAGTCACTGGGTTTGAACCCAGCGGGCGGCCTCGCGCCCTTACTGCCAGTTTCGGCCAGATTTCTCCGGTCTCCCGACAGGTTACGTGTTTGAGGTCGCTTGCGCGGTCCTCTTCCTTACGTAGCGGTGATTCGGACCACAGCGTCCATTGCCTGCCTACCGCTCGGGATAGGGTGGCCCAATTGGTCGTTTCAAGAGTGGTCGCTGCAAGGTTAACAACCACCCCCGCTCTATAGGAAACAAAGCCGTTTCCAGATGCCTCTGGTTATCAGTCGGAATGCATAGACGATTGGCTGAAGCAGCACGGCGCGCAAACCGTGTAACTGGCCCGCAGGCACAAATTCCTATACGAGATCTCCCTTCTACATGGAGGCTACCGGATGGGTGCTGACCTGCGAGTTGGGCCGACTCTAACACATGGCTCATAATAGCCCAACTGCACTGGGCCCATTAGCTCCCCGTGTAGATTGGATAAATAGAGTGGTCAACTACAACGGGCGAACCCGTCACCTCAGGAAGTTTTAACGATTAGTCGTTCTCTCTCCCTTGAAGTGAATGCAGAAGACTTGGACAAAACAATCCACCGTCAAGCTACGCCACATGCCCGTAAGAGGCCAACGCCTTAACCGCGAGATAACTAGGTGTGTTACCCAGCGGGTTTACACTCACGCCCTTACTTCCAATTGCGACCAGATTAGTCCGGTCTCTCGAGTGGTTACGAGTTCGAGGTCATAACCAATCAAGAGACCGGAGTGTAGATTGGATACGCGGGAGGGAGTGAATCGCCCATGGTGCCGGACCGATCGCGTAAAGGGGGGGCGCGTGCCCCCGGGCGCCTCCATATGTATCCGCCGCTGCCGCCATTACTCCCGAATCCGGAAAAAGAATATTTTCCTCATTGGACATAGTCCGATTTACACGTGATATTTATTTTCGCAACCAAATTCCTTTTCCTAATTTATTGGTCAATAGCATTTTTTATAAACAATATATATACAACACAGAATACGGAAGACGCCATATTTCTGTATCTCTTACGGAACTTATCTGCCTAACCTCGCTTTAATTATCAAGCTAACCGTTTTGTTCACAAGAGATAAGCGAATAACTTTAAAACGTAAACATTTCACTTTTAATTAGATGTGAATAAATATTTGTTGTTAGAGTAGCTGAATAATGGGTAGGTACCCAATGCATTGTGTTTCGCATATAACAACATTAATACCATAGATACATAGACGGCCGCTAGAATAATTTCGTGCGTCATTTCGCGAATATTTCTGGTAAAATTAAATTGTTAAACATCATAATTATTTTTTTTCGAGAAATCATCAAAAATTTTATTGGTTTTTATGAGCTAATATTTAAATATCTTCGTATGTAAATAAGCAAAATGAAATATTAACTTTGATAAAGAATCTAACAAAGATCACGATAGTATTTACAATTTCTTAATAGGGTTTCGTATTTTCCGTGAGATAAATACAAGTTAGAAAGAAAGGCCGATTTTTTTCACTTTTTCGACTTCCTCATATTTATTCATAATTATAATCTAATTGTTTTATAAAATGACATTTCCATATTCTATATACGAAATTTCAATGCGATCATTGCACAGTTATTCTTTTTATGATTTCTATAGTAGTTCCATAGTTATAGTACTTTTTGTCGAGCTTTGCGATATTGCAAGAAATTCCAATAAATTGCCGCGGTCTGCCATAAAATTGTACCGCTACTCGAAGGGTTAAGGTTTACCGCGCATAGCGGTGCGTTTTATTTCCGAGGAATTTGTGAACTATAGACGCACATGAAACCGCGCGCAATACGCGGCCAAAAATAACGGGCCGGATTTGAATTCTGTGGATTGTTGCAGTTTTTTGCGGTGGGAGACGAAAGTGACAGTGACATGATTGCAACTACAAAAAAATGTAATGGAAATGTACTGTACATTATCAATTATTACATCAAATAAGAGGTAATTTCCTTTTAATAAAATCATATTTTAATAACAACGATTTTTTAAATAGAATTTCTTTTAAAATAACGGAAAAAAGCGATAATTACTGTAATGTTACTGTTAGCGATTGCTCGTTATGGTTCATTTAATGATATGAAATGAAACGATATATTGAAAATATAAAAACCTATTTGTATTATTGAACGTTATTTTTTAGTTTCTGGATAAAAATGTTCTGCTAGTGCAAAGCAGTGTTTTTCCCTTTCGGCGTAAAATCGCAGTGAATCGCAGTGCATCGCAAAATCGCAGTGCATCGCATCGCAAAACCGCATCGCAGTGCGCGTCTAGCCAAAACAGTAAGCTTCTCACATTTGTTTAATCTCTGCAAACTCACTATACGTATACGGATTAATCTTTATTAATAAATTTTAAAACAAGCGGGAATCCGAGCCAGTAAAGACCAGACAAACAACCCGAGTTTTTTTTCTCCTGGGAATTACGATCTCTCTCGCAACGACTCGCGATATAAGGTGTTCTGCGAACGTAGCTTTACGCCCCTTATTTCATTTATTTCAATTTCAACCCCCTTACTCCACATACATTCCTATCTTAGATATCGATAAGGCATCCAAAAATATAGGTACCGCGAGGGTTCCGCAAAAGTTAAATCGATAGGTTTGCCGTTAGTCAACTTGGGTTGTCGACTACAACGGGCGAGCCCGTCACCTCAGAAAGTTTAACGATTAGTCGTTCTATCTCCCTGGAGTGAACGTAGAAGACTTGGGACAAAAACAGTCCACCATCTAGCTACGTCACAAGCCCGTAAGAGGCCAACGCCTTAACCGCGAGATAGCCAGGAATGTTACCTGGCGGGCCGACACTCACGCCCTTACTTCCAATTGTGACCAGATTACTCCGGTCTCTCGATTGGTTCCGAGTTCGAGGTCGCTTGCGCGGTCCTCTCCCTCTCTACGAAGCGGTGATACGGTGTATACCGAATCTGTCGCGGACCACAGCGTCCTTTGGGCGGCTGTTCACCCAGGATCGGATGGCCGATGGTCGTTTCAAGAGCAGTCGCCGTAAGGTCCGCAACCACCCCCGCTCTATAGGAAACAGTACTGCTTCCAGACTCCCCCGACTGTTAGTCAGAGTGCACAGTCGATTGGCTTACGCCGCACGGTGCGCAAACCGTCCAGGAGCGCCAGAAGTTTGATTCCCAGGGGAAACTGACAAAGGCCAGAGTCCTACCCAGGCTCGCACTTCATGCGTGGAGGCCGTCGGATGGGTGTTGACCCGTGAGTGTGACCAACCCTGAACAGAATGGGTCTTCGTGGCCAACTCAGCAAGGGCCCATTAACTCCCGCGTTAGTCAATCGATTCTGCAAAAGTCAAAGAAAAAGTTGAGCGATTGCCATTGTCTTTACTGGCAATTTACTGTCGAGAAACGGGTCGCCCGGCCAGTAAAGACCAGCCAAACAGCACCTCGACCTAACTTCTCGTGCAAACAAGGGTTAGAAACAAATTGATATGTCTTAATAATATTTTTTTATAAAAATTCAATGTTTACCTACTAGATGGCTTTTAAGGAGAAATAGAAATATCGACGAAATGTACGGCCTGTTTTAAAATGCTAAAAAAAACATATTTTTCATGATTTTTTTAAACCTCAAGTTGAAATATGATCATGAATCTTTTAAGTCAATTTGATTAACATGTTCTTTTAATAGTAAAAAACAACTGCAAATGTTTCTACCGCTGCAGAAATGATGGTTGCGCCGGTAATAGCGAGCACCTACGCCGCCCCGCTTGGTTACCGCTTGGTTACAGCAAGCGGAAAATGCAGGCGGTGATGAACATCGGCCTTCGGGTGGTCACCGGCGCCCCATGGTTCGTCAGCAACGCAACGTTGCCCCGCGGGGTCAAGCAAGAGTCCGTCGAGGAATTCGTCGAGCGCTTGGCAAAGAACATGTTCGAGAGAGCCGGCAACTCCCATCACCTACACCTGCGCAACCTATATATAGCCTCTCACCGCGAGAGACCACCTGAGGGAAGATACAGGACTCTCCCACGCGTCCTGATCAAAGCGCCGCCGGAACCACGTACACCTCCATCCCTACCTTTTCAGCCTTCCACCATCAATATTATGCCACTACGTAATTTAGGAGATTGCGAATAAGCGCTGCGAGAGCGCCAAACTGGGCGTCACGTTCCCAAAATCTTGGTGGGGTTTTGGATTGCATCGGCGGTGTCGTTGCGCGTATCGCTTTTTCCAATAACTCTTCCTTTTTTTAAAAGCTTCTAAAGCTTTAGGTTTTGTTATGAGGAGTGCAGCTTGCTTTCACCGCGCTAAAACTTTCAAGATCCTTTACTGCACTTTTGTCAGAAGCATCTTGGAATATGCATCTCAGGTATGGAACCCTTGTTATGACAAATATATAAATAGAATCGAGCGCATTCAAATGAAGTTCGTGAAATATCTCTGCTTCCGTCTGAAAATCCCATACAACTCATCTAACTATTTCAATTTACATATGCAAGAAATTTCATATCCTCCCCTTGATTAAGCGGCGCGGTTTCACGCCGCGGCGTGAAACCGCGGACTTAACCTTTTTGCTAAAAATCACCTCCAATAATATTAACTGTCCTGACTTACTAAATAAAATTAATCTCCGTGTTCCTTCCAAACTCAATAGATTTAACCCTGCTCTTCATGTTCCTCATGCTGGTACCAACTATAGGCATAATGCATTTCTGTGGCGAACAAGTGACAATTTCAATGACATGATTAAACGCTTTGACTTTGATCTATTCTGTACGAGTGTTAACTCAGCTAGGCAGCGGCTGAACAGTGAATTCTTTAGCATTAATTGTTGAATAATTTTTGATGCATTTTTAATCGATAGCTTTTATTTATTTTATTTATTTATTTATTAATATTTCACACACATTTATAATACTAGATTAATAAGATTAAAATCTACCTTGCTGGAGTAATGCCCGTACTAAGGTAGACTTTTATGTATTCTTTTTTCCTTTTTTTTTTTTTTAGTTGGTAAGTGTGACATAATGTAGCATTGTTTTACGTGGTAGCTCTATATTTACACAAATTTTACATATACCTACTTATAATTTAGTAACATAATATACATAATAATATTAAATAATCATATATACACATACACATATAAACATATACATCTACACATATACATACACATATATACATATATACATTTATACATATAATCTATACATATACATAAAGCAGTAATTTTATGTAGTTTGGTATTCTTATACAGCACTATAATTAACTAATTTCTCCGTTTCGTTTCTTCCTAGCTCAATCAACCATTCCGTCATAATTTTTCTTCCTCGTATGGTATCTAACTTCACTTTTAATTCCGAATGTATTCTATTGTGTAGTCGGACAGCTAGAAAAGAAAAATGTCGTTGGGCGAATTTAGTTTTCATCAGGGGAACATCATGTTGCATGGCTGTAACTGCGCGTGTTCTGATAGTATGAGATTTAATCATATGCCGCTCTGTGTGGGTGTAATAAAATATTGTCGATACTTTCACATATAATTGGCGTATGTCTAGGACTTGGAACTCTTTAAATAAGTGGTCGCTGGAGAACCTAAAAGGCTTTTTATTTATTACCCTTATTATTGACTTTTGCGCCTTAATTAAGGGATCTAGAGCTGAAAGTGACGCGCCACCCCATCCAAGGATCCCATATGATAGTATACTATTGACTAAAGCGTAATAGATGGTTTTGATTAAGGGTTTTGAGATTACACTCCTTAGTACCTTAAATATGTGAATAAGTTGGCGGACTTTTGATGCAGTACCCTGTATGTGGTCCTTCCAGTTGAGCTTATCATCTACAATAACTCCAAGGTACTTTATTTTACTCACTTTCTCAATAGTCGTATATGGACATCTTGCGGTGTCAACTACAACGGGCGAGCCCGTCACCACAGGACGTTTTAACGATTAGTCGTTCTATCGCCCTGCAGTGAACGTAGAGACTTTGGACAGTACATTCTACGTCCAGCTACGTCAACAACCCGTGAGAGTCCAACGCCTTACCGCGAGTTAGCCAGGAGTAAACCCGGCGGGCTCGAGATACTCGCGCCCTCACTTCCAATTGTGACCAGATTTCTCCGGTCTCTCGATTGGTACCGAGTTCGAGGTCGCTTGCGCGGTCCTCTCCCTTATGAAGCGGTGAAACGGAGAGCACAACCGATTGGAGCAAACCCCGCACGGTGCGCAGACCGTACAATCTTCGCGGACCAAGGCGTCCTTTGCCCGCCTCTTACCCGGGATCGGATGGCCAATGGTCAATTCCAGAGCAGTCGCCATAAGGTACGCAACCACCCCCGCTCTATAGGAAACAGTACAGTTCCCAGACTCCCCCGACTGTTAGTCGGAGAGCACAACCGATTGGAGCAAACCCCGCACGGTGCGCAGACCGTCCAGGGGCGCCAGAGGTTTGATTCCCAGGGGAGACCGGTTGACCCAGTGTCCTACCCAGGACTCGCACCCCATGCGAGGAGGCCGTCGGATGGGTGTTGACCCGTGAGTGTGACCGACCCTGGACACATGGGTCATCGTGGCCAACTCATCATGGGCCCGTTAGCCCCCAGTCGTATATGGACAATATGGGCAATTGTAGTCAGCATGTACACAGTCGCGTAAGTGAAGGTTTGGCATACTACCTTGGAGGCGATTGATGTTACTGATGGCGAATGTCATATGTTTTGTTTTAGCTATATTCAAAGTAAGTAGGTTGTGATCGAGCCAGTGCTTTACTCGGCAAAGACCGCGTTCAGCCTTAATATATGCCTCTTGCCATGATTTGCCTTTAAAGATAATCACAGTATCATCTGCAAACATCAAAGCTTCGCCCCCTTCTAAGTCGACGTTAGGTAAGTCATTGATATATAGCAGAAACAGCAACGGACCGAGTACGCTTCCTTGTGGAACGCCAAATTTAATTGTGGCTTGAGAACTTAACGTCTCTCCTAGTCTAGTCTTCTGAGTCCTGCCAGTAAGGTAACTAATCAACCATTTTTTGGACAAATTGCGAATTCCAGCGTTTTCGAGTTTAGCAAATAAAATACGATGGGAGACGGTATCAAATGCTTTCGCAAGATCTAGAAACACAGCTAAGCATTTTTCTCCCTCGTCAAGCGCTTTCACTACTTTTTCCGTGAGAAATGCAATTGCGTCCTGAGTACCCATACCTGATCTGAAGCCGTATTGCGCTGGTGAAAAAATATTGTTTTCGTCGATAAACGCAACGATGCGTTTCTTTACTACCGTTTCCACAATTTTCGATATTGTACTCAAGAGACTGATCGGTCGGTAGCAGCTTACATCGTGCTTCGCTCCGCCTTTGAATATAGGGCAGACAATTGCAATTTTCAGATCGTTAGGGAAAACTCCTGTTGACATGCTTAAGTTTACAATATAGGAAAGTGGCGAAGATAAGCTGTATTTGCTGTTTTTGAGAGTTTTGGATGTAATGCATTCAGTACCGGTAGAATTGTTTGGTTTCAGATTGTTGATAATATTGTCAATTTCCGTGGGGTTTGTAGGTGAAAACGTAAGAGATGGTTGCGTATTAGCCTTATTGTACGAATCTGCCAGCTCATCCTCAGACCTATTTAATTTGCGCATTGTTGCATTAGCCAAGTTATCACCAATGTCGGTGAAAAAAGTATTAAAATAATCAGCAATTTTATTTTTATTATTATTGTCACAAGGTACTACTTCATCATTAATAATAATTTCTTGTATATTTGAAGAGTGATCTTTTTTCCTATGAGTAATCTCATTTATTAAATTCCACGTTTTTTTAGCATCGTGTTGTGTATCTTTAATTTTTTGGCTATAATATTTGTTTTTAGTAATGTTTAAGACTTTTTTACAAATATTCCTGTATCTAATATAAGAGTCTTTAAGAATGCTATCGCCCGGGTTGAGTTTAGATTGCCGATGAAGTCGGTCTCTTTTACGAATTGATTTTAATAGTCCATCAGTTAGCCATGGTTTTAATTTACGTTTGTTATGAGGGATAATCGTTATGTTTGTATTTGTATTAACTAACATTTCGATTGTATTTATAAAGAAATTAGTTGCCTCGTTTGTGTCCGTTAGTTCGTATAGATCTTCCCAATTCACTAAATCGATTTCTCTTTGCAGTTTGTCGGAATCAATTTTTTTAATATATTTCCTCGGATTTTTGTTATTAGTGTTTTTCAAGTCAGCCGTGAAAATTGTTGAATAATGATCTGTAATAACTGAGTCGCAAATAATCCCTTGAATGTTATATTTTAATGTGGTGAAAATATGGTCTAGGCATGCATTGAACCTCGTAGGTTTGTTTATCACTGACACCATGCCGTGCTCTGCCAAAAGACACAAATAATCATTAGTTTGTCTGTCTTCGAGTTTCAGGATATCAATGTTGAGATCCCCAGTAAGGACCCAGTTTTTGTTAGTTTCTGTCTCTAATATATGCGACAGTGAGTTTAAAAATGGGGTGATATTGTTTTGGGAAGGCGACCTGTAGATCCCTAAAATTACCGTATCATTGTTTAAAAGCACTTTCATGCAATTTGCATGCTGCAGACTAACTTCTTCGACCGACACATGCAGTGATTTTTTTGTAAGTATAACGACACCATCATTCTGATATACATGTTTAGTGGTATAATATGTGTCATAATCATCCAAATATTGAACAGGTGTGTAATTTTTTAACCAGCACTCGCTCAGTACTATTATGTCAAACTGTCCGTTGATGATGTTTAAAGTAGCACAAAGTTCGTCAAAATTACAATTAATGCTTCTAATATTACAGGAAAATATTTTCAACCCGCTAGCATTCTGTAGTATTTTATTGCATTCTTCTGTGGTTAATATTTGGGTATCGACGACGTCATCGGTATTCAATACTTCTATATCAGCCGCGCCCATTGGTATTTCGATAGGTTTCTAAGGCGTAACTTTTTGACATAAAATAAGGTAGTGATAATGTAATGTTGGGCCACTTTCTACAGTAAGTAATATTCATATATTTGAGCCTCGTAATTAAGAGGAAGTAGAGATAAAGACTTAAAAGCATCATAATGCACAATGTCATAAATAAATAAATTAATTTATTACGGAAATAAGACGAAAATAGTAAATAATAGCTGAGAAAAGATCTGATAGCTTCAATTGAAAGATCACATATGTTTCTACAAAGTTATTTAAACGTCAAAACCTTTAATTCGCTCTCTGTTATGTTACTCCGGCTCTTTGTTAAATTATAATTAGCTGTTGGTTTTCCTAAAAATAAATAAATTAATTAATATATACCGTGGAGAGAAGCGCGACGCGGCGCGTTTGCTAGCGGAGCAGGTCAAATCTCCATACCTAGAAACGTGAGGTACATGAGGGGACTTTTGTTCCATACGGCGGCTGGTGCCGAAGAAAAGAAGAAGAAGAAGACCGAAGTTCATCAGTAAAATGTCACCATACATCAACAAAACAATTACGCCACCACGCAATAACAACATTGCAGAAAAAGCGATAGCTTTCAGAAAGGAGGCCCCGAGGGCCGAGAGGCTTTCACATCCGACACCGCGTGATAAGAGCCATGCTCAAAAGCGCTCCTAAACGACCACAATGCGGGTCGTCGACATCATCATCATAACAGCGAGCGTAATTTTGCCTGAAACAGAAAAAAAACAACTAGGGTGTTATGTTTTCCATGTGTATTTTGTAGATGAACCAAAAAAAATGCTAAAAGTTATCATTTTTATAATTTTTGAAGGATTTAAAGAAATAAAATCGATTTTGGCCCCAAAATTTTGTGTTTAACTAGTAAAAAAATATATAAAAACATTTTTAAACAGAATTTTTTTAGTTCACAAAGAAAAAGATTTTTTTTGGAACAACATCCGTCAAGTAGTTTTTTGTAAACACCGGCGCATAGTAAAAAAATATGGATTTAAGAAAAACGCGTTTAAAGTTTCTATAAAGATTTTTTTTATACTTACAGCAATCTGAGACCATCAGTTATTCCAGAGGTAATAAATTCATGAATAGATTTCAACTTAAGTTTAAACAAACATGAAAAACTTGTTTTTCTAGCCGTTTAAACCAGGCTCCCCTCTTAAGTAAAATGTATTTTTTCAGAAACTCAACTGTATTTATTTTACAGACAAAATATATTTTTTTTACTTAACTTTTTACTTAACTGTTATTAAATTTTAAACCTGCTGTGTGTAAAAAAAATTAAAGTTGACATTGATATTTTTTTATTTTATTTTATTTTATTCTGGAACCAAACAGAACTTACAAACAATGCAATAAAAACGTATTTAAAAGTGTCAACAATTCATTATTGTGATTCAGAATATATAATGTATACAAAATTAACGCAATATAATTTTGTATTGTTTCCGCTTGAGAATGGAGGGAATCAGGATGGGAAGCGAGGTTAAAGGAAGAGACAAAATAGATAAAAAAAATACGTGTGGCACTCGGGGACTGCCGCGGTAAAGCTGTTGCATAGCATTTTTTTTAAACTTATGCAATTATAATTATTTATTTATTTTAATTATGCAGTATTTTTTTCTTTAAAATTAATTCAAGTTTTTTCTTTGATATTAATTCAAGTTACACTTTTTGTTTATGTTGTAAAAATTTTGATTTCCTGGGCATTTTGTTTTTTAATAACGTAATTTATTTCGTCTTACTTCGGAACACAGTGTCAGAATCCTACCGTGACAGTGGTCCGCGGTCATACTGTATTATTTCTGATGTCAGATAACTGCGCTCTATCGGAAAACGTTGAAATTATTCCGAATCATTTGCGGCTGCGGAAGCAAATGATTCGGAATAATTTAACGTCTTTTGATAGAGCGCCGCGCACGAATTTTATTCGATAAACCAAAAACAAGGGAAATTATTCTTTGACTATTCGAAAAAAATCGTAGATAAAAAGATAGATAATTAAATTATCTTTAAAATGGTGCAGGTTTCATAATAATACGCCAGATAGTATTTGCGTTGTAGTCGTTTTTGTGTTCGGTTAGACCTAATTTCACAAATTAATTACACTATGTAATATAAACAAAATCTAAAATATTCAAATCTAAGAATATTAGGAAAATGTTCTTGCTTAACATATATTTTTTTCGAATCGTAAGCAGTACTCGTTTAGACGGAATTATCAGTTTAAAATCATTAATTTTCGTTAAGAAATTTCTTCATTCGGTCGCCGCGCTGGCAGGCCCGCGATAAAAACTATGCAATTGCTTAAAAATATTATGTATGTACCTATATAAATATATTTATTTTTAATTTTAGGTATGCTATATAGGTATTATAATGAATATACTTGAGATAAATTATGCCCATAACCTAAATTAAATGAAATATAATATGTATAAATGTTTTGTGATAATCTAGATAGATTCTAGATTTTTAAGCTATTGCATAGCTTTTATCGCAGGCCTAGTAGGCCAGCGCGGCGACCGAATGAAGAAATTTCTTAACAAAAATTAATGATTTTAAACTGATAATTACGTCTAAACGAGTACTGCTTACGATTCGAAAAAAATATATGTTAAACAAGAACATTTTCCTAATATTCTTAGCTTTGAATATTTTAGATTTTGTTTATATTACATAGTGTCATTAATTTGTGAAATTAGGTCTAACCGAACACAAAAACGACTACTACGCAAATACTATCTGGCGTATTATTATGAAACCTGCACTATTTTAAAGATAATTTAATTATCTATCTTTTTATCTACGTTTTTTTTCGAATAATCCGTTTTTTTTGCTTTATCGAATAAAAAATTCGTGCGCGGCGCTCTACCGGAAGACGTTTAAATTATTCCGAATCATTTGCTACCGCAGCCGCAAATGATTCGGAATAATTTCAACGTTTTCCGATAGAGCGCAGTTATCTGATATCAGAAAAAATAAAATAAATAAATAATTATAATTGCATAAGTTGTTAAAAATGCTATGCAATAGCTTTACCGCGGCAGTCCCCGAGTGCCAAACGTATCTATTTTTTTTTATTGAATTCTTATAAGAGGTTGTTGATGAGTGTAATATGTCCACACTTAAAAAGTCTGTATTATATCTATGACACGCTCTGTATAGAAATGCATTTTGAGATGCGTTGGTTTGTCCACATTTAAAAAGTCTAATATTAATAGCTTTTGTTCTAGTAGTAGTTCTCTACTGTCGTCGGTTGATCATTCCTCTAATGATCGGGCTGATCATTTTTAACTGACTTCAAAAAAGGAGGAGGCTTTTAATTCGGCTGTATTTTTTAAAAATTACTGTTTGTTACCTCAGAACTGTACCATTTATGAACCGATTTGAAAAATTCTATTTTTATCTAATAGTATATACCTACATACAGATTGGTCCCATTTTTTAAAATAAAAATCCTGTTCTGATAATAGGATCCAGGAGGAATTCCAAAGTTGAAAATTTACATGTTGGTTCGATTCCGATGACAATGCATTTTTTTAATGGTAAGCCTGATTCTGCTCCCTGGGTTAACTCGCGACGAGGGGACTCTTCAACAGTCAACAGCACGAAATTTTGTATATGTATTCAATTACGACAGCCCCTTCTAAGTTTCACCAAGACAGGACTGCGGCACCCAAGGTTGGCTTCCAACGAGGGAACTCAACAGTACATACATACAATTTTGTATACGCATTAAATTATGATGGGCTTGGTAAGTATCACCATGACATGGCTGCTGGTCTTCTAAAAAAAATGGAGTCGGTTTTTGTTTGTTAAAATTTTGTCTATTATTTACTGCCAATAATAGATGATCGCTTCTTTTTTAGAAAAACTGCCCACGTGGCGGCTACTGTTGCTTTGGAAAATCACCGTACCCTGAATGCTGATTGGTACATCTTTCTAATAAAACATTTTCTTGCCGGAAGTTATTGATGAACTCCGTAAAAGTAACCGTAAACGCTTTATCATCCTGCAGCATGACAATGCCAGCTCTCAAACGGCCAGACAGATAAACGAATTTTTGAGGGCGAAAATCGTAGAACTCATGAGCCAACCTCCAGACAGTCCTGGCACCTTGTTTGTTTGCTTATTTATTTATAATTTTTATTGTGAATTTTCACAATGAGGGGGTTTTATTGCCATAAGACAATCTCTTCCAACCAACCATACTATGAAGTATTATAAATATTGAAGTATTAGAAATATAAAAAATTTGTCTATTATTTACTACCAATAATAGATGATCGCTTCTGTTTTAGAAAAACTGCCCACGTGGCGGCTACTGTTGCTTTGGAAAATCATCGAACCCTGAATGCTGATTGGTACATCAATCCAAGAAAACATTTGCACGAGGGCTCGGTGAACGATACGGTGTCTTTGACACAGATAGGGTGTGATAGTATATACGAAAGTGTCCGCAACCTCTCGACGCGAGTGCGGTTTCGGTACGTAGTTGCCAGGTCCCGCGTTTCGCCAGTGTATTGAACCCGAATGTTTAATTGAGTAAGATAAAAATGTAATTTCGAATTGGACCGCCCGATCACGTAGCGAACATTCGCGCAGCACGTGCTCCAAGCGTGCAACCAGCGAACAGACGCTTCATCCACTTCGCTAATGAGATCGTGTAACATATGCTCTTCATTAACTTGTTCTCATTTCTCATCCAACCAACCTACCATTCTACTACATAACTACACACCATACAAAGCACACTCGCAATTTACAGTTTCTGAAACTGATAATTTACATCAACAATATTTAAAAAAAGAGAAAATAAATGAATATTGTTGGATTTAGAATCAACAAGGTAAGCTAATATAAAACATAGTAGCTATAAAAATCTACATAACAAAAGCAATCAACATAGTAATCTAATATAAAACCGGGTAAAACATAGCAAAATAATTATAAGCAACAATGACATTGACAACACGGACACAGTGTCTAAGATTAAATTTCGAGTTCCATTTCAAACTAAAAGACATGCTGATTTCAAAAGCAATATTAGCCAGAAATCCTATATCAACCGAGTATGTAAGGTATAATATAATGAATAGTATGCCAGTATGCATTATCTGACCTATTTAGTTTGTCTAAAGCGGTTTTTGTAACCTTATATAGAGGCCTGATCTGATAGACCATAATTGCCAGCTTCCAAACGGCCAGACAGACAAACGAATTTTTGAGGTCGAAAATCGTAGAACTCATGAGCCAACCTCCACACAGTCCCGACTTGGCACCTTGTTTGTTTGCTTATTTATTTATACTATTTATTGTGAATTTTCACAATGGGTGGGTTTTATTGTCATACGACAATCTCTTCCAACCAACAATACTATGAAGTATTATAAATAAGTCTTAAAAAATGAATTTACCGCGTGAATTTTGTAGCACCCGACGTTTCGGCCACGTTGCAGCCGCCGTTGTTTAGGGTAGACTGACAGAGCTGTCAATCCGCTGTTCGGCGGGTAGGCCGCATACCGCTGCCGCCACTGCATACATTATAATGGTGGTGGGGGGGCGGGCTCGGCGCGCACGAATTTCGAAAATCCGTCATGCATACAACACTCACTGTATCCTGTATTACGTCCTTGCGTTCGGCTTTCGGCGGTGGGAACATTTTAAGAAGAGGGTTCCACGTAGAAGAGAGTTTGTAACGGTCATCTCTATTGAAGTTAGGGGTTCTTCTTATTTCAATGGCTTCCCGGATCATGCGAGGAAAGTAGAATTGTTCCTTGGATAGCACAATGGGATTTTGAAACTGCAGCCAGTGGTTACTTCCGCTATCCAATATATGTTCGCAGATCGCCGATTTTTCTCGCTGACCGTTTTCAACAGCTTTGATGTGTTCCATCAATCGAGTTGCTATGGGCCGTTTCGTCTGTCCAACGTAGGCTAAACCACAGCTACATTCGATTTTATACACACCCGGGGTTCGCAGTGGTATTACATCCTTTACAGGCCTTTAAAAATCGAGCTATATTTTGGGTCGGCTTGAAGATCGTTTTTATATCGAATTTGTTTAGCATTTTACTTATTCGATCTGTCACGCCCTTGACGTATGGTAAGAATTCTCTTGATCTGCTCGGTTTCTGGGTTTCGTCTGTATTGTCGTGTGCTTGTCTAGTGATATTTTCCGTATCCATTTCTCCTAAGGACATCATTGACATGTTCCATCTCCCGCGGAAAATGCTCAGCGTCTGATAGATCGTAAGCTCGATTCACGAGCGACGTTTGCACTGAGCGTAGATGGTAGGGTGGTGGGAGCTTGCATGCAAATATCTGTCCGTATGTGTCAGTGTGGGCTTCCGATATACCGTATGTCCGAGAGTATTGTCACATCTCCTCATCATTTTGACTTCCGAAAATGGTAGGGAACCGTTTTTCTCTACTTCATAGGTGAATCTGATTTTTGGGTGTATGGAGTTTAGATGACTCAGAAATTCTATCACCGTTTGTATGTTGCCTTTCAGGGTGCAGAAGGTATCGTCTACGTAGCGAAGCCAGTGGTAACTGGCAACTGGTAATCTTGACGAATTCTTTACGTGTAATATGAAACTATTCGAAAGTTTTTGTAAATAGGCAAATAATAATTGCTAATCTAAATAATGTAAAATAACAGCTAAAAATAAATACACTGCGTGTCGCTGATTGTTCATTATTTATTGTGTACTTATTTTTTTACAAAACAACTTACAAATTCATTGAATTCATTGCTGTGTTTATCATAATAAAATGTAGTACCTACTAATATCCCAATACATGTAAACAACAAAATATGAGGTTATAATATTTAACTTGTAAATAACAAAATTTTACCATGTAATTGAATACTTTAGTAGACAAAAACAATTCCAAGAGATACTCCCCGAATATTTTTTAATATAGTGTGAGATTTATCAAATATGTCGATAACAGTATATTTACCAATGCCAATGCTATTGGTTTGACGTTTATGCAGGAGGATGACACTACCAAGAGTTTTTTTTTTCGTAGAGTCATCACCCGAATCTATAGTCGAGTATTGTTCATTACTAGAGTCGTTACTCATCCAAGTATTACTCAGGTTCCAAGTAGTACTTGAGTATTGGATGCATTCAGGGGCGGACCGTGCATTTGTGGGGCCCTGGGCTAACTATTACTTGGGGACCTGCCTAATTAATCAACTAATTGCCATTTTGTCAAAAAACTTTTTTTGGTCACTAGGTAGACAATATAGGAAAGAAAGAGGACAATACAATATTTCATTTGTTTAATATAACAGACACACAAACACAACTGTAAGACATTTAACTTTTGACTAAAAATAGACAAATCGATTAGCGTAAGAAAACATGTCTACTAAACAACATTAATATTTATTTATTTTTTTATTAATTTTTTTATTTCAAACCAGTTGATAGGAGTTCCTACACTTGGTTAGGTCAAAAGTAATGAAAATAACAAGTATAATATTTAAATAAATACCTATTAAGGTATAACATATGAACGTCAGTATTGCAAGGTATGAACGTTGAACATCCAAGAGCAGATTTTCTATGTAGAGGAAACAACATTTTCCAATATTTTCAATCAAAATTCTTAAGTAATTTCGTAAAATTTTCTATCTAATTTTCTATATAATCCTAAGTACTAAATAATCAAATAAATATTGGATAATTTCCCAAATTATCATACGGGAAGATATTTTAAAGAAAAAACACAAATACAAACAAATCAGTAATAATAATTATTGTCAATAGCCAATAGTTTGAAGAAGAAAAAAAAACGCAATTGTAAAATAGTCAATAATAGAAAGAATAAGGAATAATAATAGTCAAGTAGGTCAATAGATCTGCGAAAAATTGATGTTGTCGAAATCCTCAATGCTATAAATGGGGTTTTTAGTCAAAATACCCTGTACCTTTTTCTTAAAGTGAACCTCCCCAAGGCCCCTGATGTGTAATGGAAGTTTGTTGTAGAATAAGTAAGATTGGCAGAGAAAGCTATTCCGAACCTTACTCAGACTATTGCTATTACAATACTAATGCTATTGCTAATAAACAACATTAAACTAAACAACATTAATACTAATTGTAATAATATATTAATTAGTAGCGTAATTAAGCAAGTATTGATATTAATTGTAAAGCTAGTTAATATAAGTAAAATTTAAACAAACATTCATTATAAGTTACCTATTGACAAGGCACTATAAGCCTCGGTAGGAATTCGGTTCACAATATTGTCCATTGTTTTCAATGGAGGCTGGGACCCTTTATATCCACGGGGCCCTGGGCTGCAGCCCAAAAAGCCCTTATATAGATCCGCCCCTGGATGCATTCTATAGTCGAAAATCGTTTATCGACTCAGCTGAGTAATACTCGAGTAGAGGGGGAAACCTGGGGAAAATATTCCTTTGTTATTGCAACACTGGTGTTGTATTGGCCATACAACCAAATATATGTTTATTTCGTAATTTATTCGGCAATAAATTACCAATCTTTTTTTTCATATATAATTATGATGTAGATTAACATAGAATATTTATTCTCATTTTATGATTGTGTTTCTATAAAATATAAAATGAATTGTTCATTTTAATTCATTGCCGGGGATTTTAAAAAACACGCCGGTTTGGTGTTGACAGTTCCATTCTAACCTCATTAATAGCGCTTTTGCGAATGGTGAATATTCTACTGAACAACGTCATATCAGCTTTTCCGCTTTATGTTGGTCCGTTTTATTTAGATTTCGATACGGAGAAAACGATAAACCGGTTGCATAAAATGCAATCGTAGCAATTGTGAAATAGGCAGTCCGCGATTGCTTAATATCTGTAGGCTTCCTGTAACTCACGTTTAAAACTATTCCTTTCAAAAACCTGTATCGTTTTCTGAAGGAGTTATCGTCGTACTGATCCAACGAATTCGGCAATCGTTTGTGAATTGTATGCCCTCGAGGGCGTGCTGTCGCACCCCCGACCGCGAATATTCGCTCAATTTCTTCCAACCGTTCTAGGAACTCCGCCAATTCGCAAAATAATACGTAAACACCATGATAACAAACACACGCACCAACGCATTTACACGAAAAGTTTCGACTGGTTTTGACAGCTCTAACCCAAGTAGCTCGCAAGTATTGCCAGACGGATACTCAGCTCTGAGTACTCGAGTATTACTCGCCTTGCCAATATTCGACTATAAAATCACCCGAATCTATAGTCGAGTATTGATCATTTTTATTTTTTTTTATTTTATTTATTTCCCAAAACATAATTAACCTTACAGATGATTCCAAATCGTTAATTATTTTTCTAGGCTATTATTCTAGATTATAACTATTATTCTACTATAGGCTATTATTATAATTCTACTGTTAATAATATTATTATTACTCTACTCCATTACTATTACTATCATTATTATTCTAATATATAAATCATTATTCTAGACTATAGCAAACGAGACGGAGACATCCGTTAGAGCGTAATATTAAACTATTATATTTACATATGTATATCTAATGTTTATATAACCTTTTTTATTATACTAGTTATTCCTTTTTAACAATTTTAATACTACATATTTATCTAATTATTTGATTGCTAAGAAATGCCATTACCATACTTTTCAGTTGTGCTAAGTTCACCGTCCAAATATCCAATTCTGGCTCAGTCGAACATAGTGCATTTAGGGTACGAAGCGTCCGCACTGTGAAACAGTGTTGAACGATGTTAGTTCTAGCTCGCGGTAACGCGAACAATACATGAGTCCGAGCACGGTAGTAATTGGTGGGTACGAATAGACCGATTCTTCTAAGGATGGTCGGATTATCAACGAACCCCCTAAGCAGTTTATATATGTGGCAGATTGACAGCCAATCTCTTCTTACACTTAGTGAGTTGTACCCAACCATCCCCAGAATAAATGCCGTAGGATATAGAAAGGGATAATATCCATGCTGTTTAAAGTATAGGAACCTCAGAAAGCGTTTCTGTATACTCTCTAGCCTGGATATGTAGCTATTTTCGTAAGGACTCCATATTGCCGCGTTGACTTCTAATCTGCTCCGAATTAGGGAATTGAATAGGAGGCGCATGACAAATGTGTTGTTGAACTGCCTCATGCTTCTCATTACAAAACCTAACAATTTATAAGAATTATCAACTAGGGTGTAGATGTGCTGTCTGTATGTCAACCGTGAGTCAAAGGTCACTCCAAGGTCCCTTGTGTGATTTACTCGTGATAGTGCCTTGCCATCAATGTCATAACTATGTACAAGCGCGTCACCTCGCGAGTACGTCATAATAGAACATTTGCCGGTATTGAAGTATAGCTTGTGGTTTATGCTATTACCCGAGTACCGAGCAGTACTCTAGTAATAGTCGAGTATTGATCATTACTTGAGTCTTTACTCAACCAAGTATTACGTCTAGCGCATCACGTCGGCGTTCAGTAAAAGGAAATCCATCGCAATGGAGTGGGCCGAAGAGAAATTTGAGCAGTTGCAGCTGCGTGGAGCAGGGTTGATGCGCGAGCCTAATGGATACCCACCTTCAGGTGCTCCCATTCTTTCCCAAGTTTCTCATACTCATTTTCCAAAATTCTTTCCCAAAGTTCCCACAAGGTGAACCTCCGCAGCTACATAGTTATGTTTTTGGAGCACACGATCCCACTAAGGGGTTTGAGAGTTCATAACTGAAAAAGAAAATGATAAATAAATAAAATTTGTGTATTTTTTATACGACTGCTAGGAGTGTTTTTTATACGACTGCTAAAGGAGTGTTATATTTTCAGACTTCATCTATGGATGTATGTTTTCCGTTTTTTTATTCCACCATAACTTCTAAACACTTAAAATGATTTAGAAGTGTGTCACATTGTTAGAATCGTTTTGTCCTCCCGAGTGTAATAGGCTACGCGCCGCGACCCATTGCTCTGTAGGAGCCTACGGCCCTACATACCCACAACAAAAAAGTTAATTTCACAGAACAGAAAACTGCAGACTCGCTCAAACTTGCACGAGCAGCTGCAGTTAATTTCCAGCTAAATTTGGCAAATATTGCCCAGGCAAGCGACACATGCGTCGCCCCACTCGTAGCTATTGCATCACCGATCACCCTATAAAACGCAGTACATTGCATTCGATCGGCATCATTCCTTTGGCGGGCAGTTGCCCTTCATCATCATTCCTTTGGCAGACAGTTGCCCCTCTACATCATTACTTCGGCAGACAGTTACCGCGCTCTACACATCGTCCCCTCAGTGGACAGATATCTCGACTACACACTTCGCTCCTCGACTACATACGCACCGCCACGGCTTCACCTCGCGCCCACACTACAACACAACGGCGGAAGCAACTCAAGGCGTTAAGAACTGGCGACTTCGACTCACTTCTCTTCAATCTTCTGAATAAACTCTTCTACACGGACATCTACGACTCTCATTAACGGAGCCACCTTCATGCTGAGAACTACCTTCGCTCACAAGCAATTGGAGTCTAGTGAAGGGTGGCCATCTCACAGCTCTCATATACGGAGAAAGCAGCGTCTTTAATTTAAATCGCCGTGTTACGCGATGCGTGTTGACATTCATCATTTCACAGTTTAGTTTTTTTTTCGTTATTACTCTTCGCGGCCGTCAGGAATAGATTCGGTAACGAAGAAAAATATTTGGAATATTATTTTAGCAAGATAAATTATACAAAGTGTTTAATTATTACACTCCACAGAATATTACCGGTTTTTTTAAAAACCGTTTTTGTTCCTCACGCATTTATTCCAATCCAACATTTTGGAAAATTATAAAACTACGCAATTGTACTCGGAAAAAAACCGGTATGTATTAATTATGAAACCCTGATTTTTTATTCTACCATTACTTCTAAACGCAATGTGTGAAATTGTTAGAACCGATATGTCATCCCGAGTGCCATAGGGTACCTTAACTGTCCAAATGTCAAAAAATACTTGTATAAATTTGCAAATGTCAATAAATTACCATAAATATATCTTGTTTACTGTCAAATGAAAGATCTGATTGAGTACATTTCGGAAATATACATCTATCTACTAGGGTCATGCAGAAAGTAAATTTATGTAGGATCGAGAAATGCTTTAATTTTATTGAAATTCACAGGATACTTCACAACTATATTAAACTATTTTTCAATACAATCACCACCGTAATTGAAACTTTTTTGTTGTTGGGGCATCAGTTTTGTATGACAGTATCGTTGACCTCCGCCGCAAGCTCTTTCCGCCACTTCTTCACAGCTTCCTCGTCCTCCTGATAGTTGTAAAAATATTTCCGACGCAAAAACTTCTTTAGTTTAGTAAAAAGGTTATAGTCCGAAGGTGAACACTTGGATGAATACGGGGAATGGGTGACGATATGCCATCGATACGATGTCAGCAGCTCTTTTAAAACTCGCGCAGTGTGGGGACTGGCGTTGTCATGCAAAAGGATGACTCCATGAGTCAGAATTCTCATTCTGCAGTTTTGAATTGCTCTTTTTAGGGTATTACAGTAAGGTTCTGCATTAATGGTAGTACATTTAGGTATATATTTCACATACAGCATGCCCTTACGGACCCATAAAGCAGATGCTATCATTTCTTCGACTAAAACGTCTTGAACGTTTTGATGGCTGGGGAAGATGAACGACGCCACTAAAGTTATTGCCTTTTGAATTGTGGCAACTAGAGTTGTCAACTACAATGGGCGAGCCCGTCACCTCAGGAAGTTTTAACGATTAGTCGTTCTATCTCCCTGGAGTGAGCGCAGAAGACTTGGACAAAACAGTCCACCGTCAGGCTCCGCCACAAACCCGTAAGAGGCCAACGCCTTAACCGCGAGATAGCCAGGAGTGTTACCCGGCGGGCTTACACTCACGCCCTTACTTCCAATTGCGACCAGATTACTCCAGTCTCTCGATTGGTTACGAGTTCAAGGTCGCTTGCGCGGTCCTCTCCCTTACGAAGCGGTGAAACGGTGTACACCGAATCTATCGCGGACCACGGCATTCTTTGCCCGGCTGTTGTAGCGTAGATTTTTACTTGTAGTAATTTGTAGAGAAGATTTTTACTATATCTATTTTCACAATTGTAAGCTATACTTTTGATCCACCTACTTCACTACCATATCAGCGATAGTGATAATATTACCTTCCAGTGGGATAGGCTTCCAATACCTTGCCTAATAATTTCCCTCTTTGTATTTACTTCCTCAATGAAACAAATCTTCTCCAATTAATAATCCATATATTAAACCAAATGCATATATTAAACAATTAAAATTATAATTTCTTCTATTTTAGTTTAAGTACTATTATTGTGAATTATATTTATAATAATGAGCGCCTAATTCACCACAAAATATTTACAATTTGTTCTTTGAGTTATTTTCGATCGATTATTTGTCGATGACAACAATGGCTGCGTTCAGTCGATTGTTAATAAAAATGATATTAATAATGATAATGCATGAGTTTAAATCTCCGCCGTGAAATTCGACAATTAGATTCTAATCCCTTATTTATTTAATATGTTCAATGTCAAATTATATTGAAACATGAATCGTAATGTTTACATACAACAATAAAATTACTTATAAACTAACATACTGTCAACTAGTCGATGGCGTTCCAGTGATATAAATGAATTTAAATGACCGCAGTCGCTAATGCCCGATATAAACTACGACCTGGTTATCATCCAGTCCACTGGGTGTCCATATGGTTTTCGTTCTATTATTTCTATTATGACTATTCCCTTCCCGTTTATCTGTGAAACCCCATCGATCAGTCGTAAAAATCTTAGTACAATATACAATTTTCCTTATCTTTAAATTTAACCTAACATTCTGTATTATTCGAATGTTTCCTTAACTAGTTTCCAAATTAAGAGCACATTTATATAATGGCTGATGTCTAAATCAATGGAGTTAGCAAAGGCTCTCTCTCTTCCAAATTAAATAAGAGTCTGACTAGAGGTTTACCTCGTAGAATTATCAACGACTCTTCTTGTCAATCGATGTTAAATGCCTCATTTTTAGTTAACGTGCAAATATGTAGAAATCACGCTTTTACGTTACAACTACTTAACATTTCTAATAATTTCCAACAAACCCATAAAAACTCGAATATTTATAACCCCAAAAAATATACAACAATGATAATATTGGGTGCTAGCTTCGGCCTAAATAATTAAATAACGCCAGCTTCGGCAAAAATAAACTTACATATTTTTAGTACATCTTTGCCGACAATGACTCTCGGCTATACTTCCCCGTATTTACAGCTGCATTGCACAATTATGCACTTATAACTAAATGTCAATCTCTTCGATGCGTGTCGCCTTCCTCGAAATCTGCCCTCACCACGACGAATATCTTTTTAGAAACCCCAACCGCTTCGCTATCGTACTGCAATTCCAAGCCGTTACTGCATTCTCGTCAATGTTTTTCCCTTATTTCGCCGCTATGTTATACACCTTCGAAGAACGTTCGCAATGTTGTGAATTTTAATCTGACGTTTCATTTTGATTCGTCCGCCATCTTTGATATATTTTTGTATTGCAATATGACAAATCTCGTACTTCTATTTTATTTGGAATGTTGGATTTTTATTGTGCCCACTCGCGTAGCTCTCTCGATTCACATTTTTAGCACTGGATTTTCTATTATTTGTTCGTTTTTTAGTGTCTTTGTAAAAGCGCCTCCATGGCGAGTGCGATAAAGCGTTTCTGTGATATACGATCTGTACACTTTTATACGAATTTAAATTAACTGGGCACTGAGACGCTTCACAGCATCCCAGTGCCCTCATTTTAAACTGTTTTCCTCACATCTGAGCACCAAAATATACTTTTTTATCGTAAACTTCCGCAGGTTTAGTGCGTGCAACTGAAATTTCTTAATGGATGCCGGAAGCTACACGTCCATCCCTTATATAACACCCTTATCGATGTGACCTTTTTTTGACTAATTTAACCCACAACTATTGACTAATCAGTCATAAACGATCTGATTTATCTATTTTTTCGTTAAATAACGCTCTGCTACATTGCTAACAAGCGAATTTCTTAACGATAATTCGTGCTTCTAATTCTACATATGATTTTAAGTATTTATTTTACGTATTATGAGAAAATTGATGTTTCATATTCGGCGGGAATTTATCATATTTTGACTTGATCTTGCCGCCTTTTCTGCGCGTCGTTTCCGCTTTCGCTGTTGAAAGCGAAATAATATAACTATTTCATTTCAATTGTATTTATTGATAGTATTTTTATCTAGTAATTCCTCTATTTTAATTAAGTGTTTCTAAAGTTCCTCATTTTAACAATTAAATTTTATTTTGACTGGCAATTATTCGGTGATAAATTCTTTTGATTTCATTAATTCTGCTTTCTTCCGTCGATATCGATTATGTTTTCCAATTTCTCTTAATAATAAATTAAATGTTCTTCAAATGACTTTATCAATATTGCTATTAAATTCTCCCATAATTCCTACTATTTAATGAACCCCTTTCATATTTCTTTGAAAAACCAATCGGTCGACTTTTTTAGACCATAAGCATGCTTCTATTGTCTATTTGTCAATTGTTGATTTTTTTACGACGATTTTTCGTAAAAATCTCAAAATATGCTAATTTCTTGCCAAATACTCCTGATTGTCTATTTTTAAACCCCTAATGATGTCCTTAATTCTCAAAAACTTCTCAAAACCTTTTATTTATGTAACGATGGCACTGCGCTCTATAGTTTAGCAACTGACATTCTTCATCTGTCAGTTTTAGTTCCTCATTTAATCGCTAGATGTCACTATGATCTTTTTTAAGTACAATTTAATTTTAAAATTCGATTAATCTATTTTGCGTTTAGCTTAGAGCTGCTAAGCGATCATGTGATGATTTTCAGATCATTACACTGTTCACCCAGGATCGGGTAGCCGGGAATTGTGGCATACTATCACATACCCACGTCTCATTCCCAATCATGCGATGGATATTCGCTGCGGTATAGTTCTGCAAAATCAAAAAATGGATGACCGCGCGGATCTCGCACGGACGGGAGGTGGCCATAGCGCGCGACTACCTCTCCATCGAATTAATTTACTGTGATTGAACGAAGTGGTCGAAAAACATATTGGACCTAACAAACTGACCTTTATGATACCCACTACGCGCCAGGTGCACCAACTTTTAAATCCATCGGCCTCAGGAGCCCTTGTAACCTTACTTTCTAGATGACCCTCTTATATGGATAAATACATCTTTCATTGGAGACGGTGTTCGCTTTTATAACACTTTGCCTGAGGAACTAACCCTTTTACTAGACACTAAATTTAGAAAAATTGTTAAAGATACTTTGTGCTCTAAGGGCTATTATAAAATTGAGGATTTTTTAAGCGATACATTGGTCTGGTCAAGTCGTTTTTGTGTATCATAGCTATGAAAACCATTTGTAAAGTGTTAATATTATTATTATTACTAATATTACGTAAAGCTATTGATTATATAGTGTAGTAATCAATGGTAAAGCCTACAAGCAAGGCATAAATGTCTAGAAGCATAAGACGTTTGGAAAGTACTGTAAGTCTACTTCGAATAAAAATCCATCTAATCTAATCTAATCTACATAAACCACAAATATTTCATTAAAAAAGCGTAGTAAAAATAATTATAATTACAATAGTTCACTTTTTATAACGGCAGTCGTGCTTTTTAATCTTTTTAATATATTTACTTGTTAATTAATCGCTCTTCGCTAACTTAAAAAAAATACCTAAAAAAGCATTCTTATCGTGAATGATTCCGTAGTATCGGCGTATGTCACGGTATATATTGTTGCGTTTAAAATTAACAATAATACAGCAATGGCCTATGTCCTTCCGCAAGATAACACCATTTTCTTATGGGTCAATAGGATACGCGGTGTGTCATGCACGCATTGCGTGTAATATTAATCTCTATATACAATAATATTATACATCATTGATTAGATCGGTTCTGGAGTACGGATCAGTGATTTGGAATCCGCTTTACAGTGTTCACAGCGATAGAATTGAACCGAGTCCAAATGAAATTCACTCGCATGCTGTCGAACAAATGTGGCTTCAGAAATACTCTGAATGGTTATGTAGAGCAACCTAATAGATCTAAAACACGTAGGACTATTAATGATATAACGTGTCTCTATAAGCTTTTGCACAATCGCCTAGACAGCCCAGCTAGTCTAGAAAAAGTTCAATTTCTTGTGCCACCGCGACTAACGAGGAGCTCTCAAACATTTTCTGTTGTCGCTTTGCAGTGTTCACAGCGATAGAATTGAACGAGTCCAAATGAAATTCACTCGCATGCTGTCGAACAACTTTGCCCTCAGAAATACTCTCAGATAGATAGATTTTCAGATAAAAAGGTCCTTGTTTACTTGTCGGGAAAGTCTTGGGGTGACACAACCGATTTTTCTTCCTTATGTGTGAATTGTAGCTCGATCAACTCCTTATTTTTTAGTGAGACTTACTAACGTTTCACCTTTTTTAAATCGTTTAAAAATCTTGTTTTTAACCATAATCGATTATGTCTTATGTTTACGTTTACACTGTAGAGACATTTTAGGGTGACGGCACTGCAAACACACAAAATTACACTGATGAAATACAGCACATCAGCGAGCTACCACAACATCGCGCAATAGCGTATGAATACCCAGCGACAAACAGTCATAAGTCTCCAATTCACGCTCCAAATTAACGAGCTTGGTTTACTGCAGACCCCAGCGCGAGCGAGTAGCGAGTGGCGCTCGGCATGGGTTCATACCTGCTAAGTGGGTGAGCGTGACATTGCGGGGTATGCTGAAGAGAGCGCGGGGGTGGGTACTCGGCCTAGTAAACAAAACGAGGTTCGAGTGACTGTCTCGCCATTTTGCTCGGCCGAGTACTCAGCCTTAGCACTCGTCAGAGGGTACATACCAACCGAGCACTCGGCCGAGAGCACTCTCTCCTTACTTTACTCGGCGTACGTGATCAAGTAAAGTAAAGTAAAGTAAAAAGTAAAAGGTATTTATTTCCAATACAACCATACAATTGTGTAGGAATGACAGTAATTAATCTTAAACTAGTTACTCAATTTAGACAAGAGATGATATACAATATGTAGCTTTAAACTTACCAATTTACAAAAACATAGACTATATGATAACAGTTTACAACAAAACAATTAACGGTAAATAATATGTATTAGATTAAATGGGTAGATACGATGCTATGTATTTTCAAAATATTTTAAGAAGTCGTTATGGGCATACATGTTGATTTTAAGCAGATAGACTCGGATGGATCTCTTGAAAATATCGATGTTTTTAATTGCTTTTAATCTTTCGGGCAATTTATTGAAAAGTTTGAGGCCTAAGTATCGACTAGTCGCCTGGAACTTGGCAGTACGTGCTACGAACGGTTGGAGATACAGGGTTTTATTCCTGGTGTCATGCCGATGTACTTCCTCGTGGGATATGGCCTAGCTCTTATTGCAATAGAATTCGCAAAGAGCTTCTTGAGCAAAAATCGCATATACGGTCAATATCCCTAGTTTTTGGAAGTGTTCACGACATGACTGCCGTGGACCAATACCTACTATCGCACGTATGGCTCTTTTCTGGAGAGTGAATACACTGTTGATGTGTGCTGCATTACCCCATAAAAGAATACCATAGCGCAGGTGTGACTCAACTAGCGCGTAATAGGCCGATATTACTTCAGTTCTCTCCAAACAATTTCTGATGCGTAATAGAGCATAGCAGGCTGACGAAAGTTTTGACTTAACATGCTCTATATGTAGATTCCATGACATCTTTGCATCCAGATGTAGTCCGAGGAATTTAACTGATTCCGCAAGTTCAACCGGGTAGTTAACTTTTATAGATGATGTCTTGCTATTAAAATTTAAAATAACAGTTTTAGACATATTTAGAGACATCTTGTTCGCATTAAACCAATCATCAAGTTCACCAAGAGATGTATTAATATTGGCAGTGAGCGTATTTATGTTGTCAGCTTCAACTACAGCGCTAGTATCATCTGCAAATTGGGTGACTTCACATTTAGATAGATTTGGACTCAGGTCATTTATGTAAATAATGAAAAGCAACGGTCCAAGCCTTGGGGTACTCCAATATTGACAGTAAGTATTTCGGAAGTTGCTACGGACTCGATTAGATCTCTGCCAATATTGGCTATTTCCACTTTTTGCATTCTGTTTTGCAGATAAGTCTTGAATAGGTTATTTGCCGTACCTCGGATGCCATAATAGTCTAATTTTGCAAGTAGAAGATCGGTTTGGACGCAATCAAAGGCTCGACTGAGGTCACAAAAAATGGCAGCCGAATACCTTTTCATATTTAGACATGTATGTATTTGATTGCAACACTTCAACATTGCCTGTTGGGTCGATTTCTTTTTCATAAAACCAAATTGTGTGTGATATTATTTTTCTTCAAAAACTCACGTATCCTGACTTCTATTATTTTTTCTAGAACCTTAGAGAATACGGTCAATAAAGAGATGGGTCGATAGTTTTCGATATTATGTATATCACCTTTTTTAAAGACCGGTACTATTTTTGCCATTTTATAGCATTCAGGGAAGACACCATTACTTAACGACATATTAAATAATATACTGAGGGGTTTAGATAAAATATCACTAGATTTCTTTAGTATATCAACTGGAAAATTGTCTATCCCAGTGGATTTTTTATTTTTCAATGAGTTTATAAATTTGACTATTTCCATCTCAGATGTGGGTTTCAGGAATATCGAATTATAAATTTTTTTCATTAATTTCAACTTTTCATATGCTGTTGTAATTGGGGTCTGAATTGCAGATGCCAGACTTAATGGTTTAGTGATAAAGAAGTTATTGAATACGTTGCTCAAAACCAGAGCATTTGTTTCGAGTTTTTTATTTACTTCAATGGATAATGATGCGCTAAATCCTTTTCTCAATTTTCCGGTTTCATCGTTTATAATGGACCATGCTGTTTTTACTTTATTTCGTGAGGAAAATATTTTTTGAGAATAGAATTTTCTTTTAGCTGCGCGAATATCATTTCTTAACCTCGAATACATTTTATTGAAGAGTTTTTGATACAATACAGTTTCAAATATGACAAAGGGTCATATTTGAAAATTTTGTTTTTCAATGTGTTTCTCTTCAATCTACAGCGATATACAAGAACTGGAGTAATCCATTGCTTGTTGGTAGGTTGTAGATAAACTTTTTTCCTTATTATTGGAAATGATTTCGAAAAGCAGTCATTTATCCGATTGTGAAACCACGTATAGGCCATATTAGTGTCATCTATTGTCTGAAGATAGTCCCAGTTTAACGATTCAACCCATTTTCTAAACACGGTGTGATTACTTTTAGCAAAGTTCCTCCTTGTTTTAAATACATAATTTTGAGTACGCTTAAAAACATCATCAATCTCAATAACATGAAATGCATGATCCGATAACCCGGGATCTATGGTCTTTAGGCGTATATTCGATTTAGGTATATTTACAATTATGTTATCAAGTAGGGATTCATTGCCAGTGACCGGATCTATTCTGGTGGGTTCGTTTTTGAATAAATGGCAGAAATTAAATTCTTTACAAATGTTGGTAAATTTATTTTTATCCTTTGATTTGGTTAGAAAATTAACGTTGTAGTCGCCACAAATACATACCTGTCTATTTTTGTAAGTTTGATTTAGAAGCGTATGGAATTTATCGATGAAATTTTCAAAGGATCCACCCGAACGATACACGCAGATAATTACAAGATTTAACGACTTTACTTTTACTGCTACTGCTTCAAAATGGATTTCGTCTACGAGAAGTGACAAATCAATCGTTTCTGTGACGTATTTGTTTTTAGCGAAGATCATTGTGCCGCCATGTTCCCGTTGTTGTCTGATTTGGCTTGCAGCGATGTAGTAGCCGGGTAACTGCGCCAATGATGCATTATGTTTGTTCAGCCAGGTCTCTGTAATACACAGGAAATCCGGTTGTTCTTGAAGTGTTGATAAGAATAATTGCAGATGGTCCAATTTGTTAATTATGCTTCGTATATTTCCGTGAGCAATTATCAGGGCGCTGTTTTTTTGTTCATTACTTAGTTTTTTAGAGCAGATACTTCGTACAATATGGAATGAGGTCCAGAGTTATTTGCGGCTTGACTAGTAGAGGGCGGGCTGAGAGTAGTTTTGCTTTGGCTATTTGACGTGGCGTTTGCAGATGTTTCCGGTTCATTTGCAGTGGTGTTGTCATCAGTTTTTCCATGAAGTTTTTTTTTACTTGCGACATTTACGCTTTTCGCAGCCCTTTTTCGTAGACTCGCACTGAGTGTGGCGGATCGAAGCAAATTTGTCCTGGTGCTAAGGGTATTTTTTTTCATGCGCAAACTACGTACTTCAGATTGATGATCATCATCACTCACCTGGGCTGTTGCAGTTTTTGCTGGCTTTTTAGTTGGACGATGAGTTGCGTTGGTGACCGTCTGCTCGCTTAATTGATAGATAGGCATCATAGGAACTGGAGAATTTACACCGCTTCTCTCGCGTGGAGTACTATTTTGTAATGGATTACTAACAGTACTATTACGCTGATTATCTTTGGCCTTTTCCAGCATTTCTTTTGTCTATACACGGTTGTCTATGAATAATTTTGTTCCTTTTAGCCTGGCAGAATGACCTTGTCTTCTAGATTCAATGAGATGCGGTATCAAGGCACTTCTTTCCGACCGTTGTCTGGAAGTGAAGTCATCAGACATGCGTATTTTTGTATTGACTAATTTTTTGCGCTCTCTAGTACCGTCAGTTTTATTCCATAATGCACAAACTGAATTAGTATTGGTCTTTCATAATTTCGAGCATTTTTACCCAAACGGCAAGTAAATGCAATATGATATTTATCAATGTTTAGATTTAGTATGTTTTTAAACATGTCCATGATTAGCTCTAGCAAATCGCCATACTGTTCATTGTTTGATCTGGGTTGGAGTCCAAATATTATGATGTTCATTCTTCTATTTGTGCGATCTAGTTGTATCAAGGCATAAAGAATATGGATTACCGATAAGCACATGGGTTAGTGCCGTCTGCTCTTGTCCAGAGGTGGTGAAGGGTTTCGTGCAGCTTGGGCCACAAGATCCATTTTGTTCTCGGACCGGCTCAACTCTCGATTCAGCTCCTATTCAGAAGCCTCCTCGTGCGGAAGGCTACCCCGGGTAAGACTCTCGTGTCTCAGGCCGCACAAGCTGGTGGGCCGGTTTTCCTGATGGGATTGCATCATGGCGGGACTGGACGGTTTGCGCACCGTTCGGCGTCGCTAATTGGTTGTGCACTCTGACTAATTGCCGAATGAGTCTGGAGACTGGAAATATACTGTTTCCTAAGCAGCGGAGGTGGATGTTGACCTGTTGTCATGCCCCTCTTGAAATGACCTTGGACCACTCGATCCCGTGTGGCACTACGGGCAAAGAACGCCCAGGTCCGCGATAAATTCTAATTCAATTACCGTTATACTACAATAGGAGACTTCAGACCCGTAACCAGTCGGGAGGTGAAGGTACCGTGAAGGTTAATTCCAGATGGAGATATCCTGCCAAAACTGGTAGTTAGGGGGTGAGGCTGCCCGCTGGTTACCTTTGTTGACTTCCAACGAGAGAAGTCATTAACGGTCAACAGCACAGACACAAAATGTTGTATCCGTATTCAATTATGATAGCCCGTTCTAAGTATCACCATGCCATGGCCGCTGCACTTTTTTAAAAAATGGAGTCGTTTTTTTGGTAAAATTCTATCTATTATTGTTATATTATTATCATTTTATTGTTACAATGTATTATAATATGTAGTATAATTCTGGTCCCACAATATAGGACAATTTTGATAATATTCTATAAATCGTAACGTTTTATCGCAGATATTATTTTTTATTTATTAATATGTGTATACTTTGTGTGGACCCTAAACGTATTTGAGCAACAAATCAAACATTAATATTAATTATAGGAAAATCGATTCTTTTGAAGGCATTTCGTTTTATTCCGTATTTCATTTATATCATGGCTTGCTATCTAGAATATTATAGCTTGATGCTACCAAATTACATAGAGAGTTAATTACACTTGAACTTTGGACGTATCCTTGACTCTACTTGCGAACAAATACCGTTCAATACTTTGAACTATAACCTTCATACTTTCTTCGCAAAATACAAAAGATTAGCCAGAGTTCGAAATACCTAAGTCAAACCTAGGTCACGATAATGAAGAAAGAATTGCGGCAGCAACAATAGCTTTACAAAAATAACAAATATTGATATTGATATTTTTTGAACAAAAACAATTTGAGAGAGTTCAACAAACTAAATTGGCATGTTAGTGATAGGTGGGGGAAAATGCGTCTTTCTTGATTGTGCTCTGGCGCAGGTTTTGGTTTAATGACTCACAAAACAAATATACTACAAGGTGGCGCAAAATTAACCAAATGGCGCAAAATTATTAATTTTTTGCAAATGGCGTCGTACGTCAATCATAGTTGACATTAGTGAACTAGGCTGCTGCAGTATACAAACAGACAATCAATAGAGCGCTATACTCCGCAACAGCGTGGAATATCACTCTTTTTTTTTTATTTAATTAGTAAAAATGTTATTCAAAACCAAAATTGGGTGATTAATTTTGCGCCACCTTGTATGTTGGATTTTTGTTACTGGGATATAAAAACTCTTAAATAAATTTGCCCCCTCATTAACTATTCTCTAATACCTTTTCATTTTGCGTGACATTAATATAGATTATATAGAAGCAATATAGACAACGCAAAATCCACACTGTAGACACAACTTCAATCTTAAAGTTCCAGCAAATTTTAATATCTAATCTTGCTACAGCTTTACACGTCGATCTTTACTTTCAGCGAAGGAATCTACATATTACCACATTAACTAACAGTTATTACAGTGAAACGTTTGAAAGAGTAGTTGTTGAAGACAAAGTACTAATGGTTAGGTCGCCTGATCTTACATTGTAAGGTCCCTGGTTCGATTTTCGGCTGGGTTACCATTTTACGTTGGGATAAAATTAACGGAATTGTATTTGAGCTCTGTCGATCAAATGCAATAACAAGACACACACATACACATGTTACAAGCTCACATTCATATAAACACTTCATAGAGTGAGGTTGGTTGTCAGGGATTGTCGTATGACAGTAAACCAGCCCACTGTGAAATGTCACAATAAAGAGTAGAAACAAACAAACAAAGAAAGAAAAACAACGCGAACTACTCGGACAGCTAATCAGCCGCACAAATAACGTCCATCGCTTGACGTTCGGCCGTTCGTGTATATTCGGTTCCGCTCATATCGGTGGGGGGGCTCAATACCGGTGGGGAGTGTCATGGATGTGGTGATCACCATTTAGTTCACGTTTTGTGACGTTGGTTCTCGCATAAATTAGGCACCGAAGAATGTATTCAGCTACCATAGTTAATATTTTATATTTTTTAAAGTACGGAACGCAGTATTTCGCGGTAGTCCCGCGAGGGCTCTTACTGCCTGCTTTACTTACAAACTTACAAACATTACTTCATTAGTGTGAATTACTTTGTGTATCAGTACCATATCAATTTCAATTTTCAATTTCAATTTCAATTTATTTCCAAAAAAAATCTTAACAGATTGTAGAAACTTAATATTTAGGTACATTTAAATTACAGTCTATTAGTTCGTTTTTACAATATTTAAATTTATCACCACGTACATACAGTTACTGCATTATTGCTTTTAGGGCATCCAAATCATTTTTAAGATTTATTTACTAAAACCACAAATTAAAATAATCGATAAAAATAATCAAGAAATTAAAATCAGAAAAGGTCAGAATAATTAAAAAATGCTACCTAGAATTGTCAAAAAAATGGCCAAAAAATTTGAAAAATTATTTAAAATTAACAAACTCATAGATCGAGTAAACAGCTTTGTCTAATAAGAATTCTTTAAGTAACTTTTTGAATAAGCTTTCCACTTGAATAGTTTTTAAACTTTCCGGTAGCCTGTTAAAGTAATATGGCCCGGAGTATTTTGTGTCTTGCCTTGCTGTGTTTAGTTTAATACATGGTATAAAAATGTTTAATTTATTTCCCGTATTTTTAGTATGTGTATCTGAAAACTTTTTATAATGTGTTTCTTTATTCTTGAAAAACTCAGTCAGTAAGTTAAAGAGATAGAGTGAGGTTAAGGTGAGGATTCTTAGCCTTTTAAAAATGGGTCGACACGACTCTTCCCTTTTCACCTTTGCAATTATTCGCACTGCTCTCTTTTGGAGTATAGAGTTTGACTGGGATTTAGGTTTTAGTCTAACGTGAATCTAACTTTTATTCTAATGGGGTTCTAGCTGTTAGTCTAATTAATATAGAAAGATAGCTTTATAGGGAGATATTTCCAGTACACGGTACAACCCCTTCGCTATAATCATGCTTTACAGAGTCAAACGTAGGTGACATTCGTTTCCAGTTCGACGAACCCCACAATATATTTTTTTAATACAAAATATTTGGTAATGTAAACAAATAGAGTTCAACAAACCAATGCGTAGCTAATAATAGACGAGGAGTCGGGGTCTCCATTAATTACTATCCCGAATGGGAATTTTCGCGTGCGTATATATAAAGGAACGGGCACACATGTTTCGGTTACAGTGGCGAATTGTCGGTTGCCGAGAGCGGGCCGCGCATGCGCGGTGCGGGAAGCGTACGTACACCCTCGATCCACGCGCATCGATCGTGATCTATAGATCTTTCGAAAAGTGTTGTGATTTTTTTTAACATACAGTGATATGAGATAACACTGAGCAATATGGCTTTCGAGGTTTCCAAGCCGTTTGTGGTTTTAGTTTTGAGTTTTTTGATGTATTCGGATGCAGCCTTCATCTCGAGCGAGGATGAACCCCACGAGAACTCCTTGGAGTACAACGGACCTCCGCGGTTGGCGTGTGCAGGTTGTCAGTCGTTTCCGAATCAGGAAGAGCTCACGCAGCTGCGCTTGGAAGTGATAAAGCAGCAGATCCTCTCGAGGTTAAGATTGAAGGAGAGACCGGTTGTTGCCATACCGGCAGGAGGTCTACCTACTCCAGTCGCCAATGGATTCATGCAGGAAGCAGACAATGAAGCTACTCAACCAGCGTACGACGACTACTATGGGAGAACCGAACAGAAGATCATCTTTCCATCAGCAGGTACTTTTTCTTTAAAACAAAACAAAAAGTTTATTTGTTTATTCACTTATTACTAATCAGGATAACAGAAAAACCATTCCATTGAAAATCCATGAAAAGTAAATAAAGATAGCAACTAGTAACTTTCGACGTGTTATCTACACCGGGCGATCCCGTCACTCCAGGAGGTTATATCGAAATTTGATCGATCTTTAAACCTGGAGTGAGCGTAGAGACTTAGGACTAACACAGTCCACTGTCTAGTTACGCCGACTGGCCCGCGATAGTCCAATACCTTACGTGGTTGAACCAGCGGGTAGCCTCGCACCCTCGCTACTAGTTATAACCGGATTTCTCCGCCCTTCCAACTGGTTATGGGTCGCTTGTGCGGTCCTTTATCTAAGGGACTATTTGGTTTTTCATTCTTTGTTCTTTAACTTTATATGATAGGTTTATATGATGCAGTATTTTTTTCTTATTTTTTGTACTGCACATTATTACTTACAATCTATTGACACCCATTCTTTTCTTTTCCTTTCCTTTTCCCCACCCAACCCCCACAGAATGCAAAACTATTGTAGAAAACATGTCATCGGCCAGAAATATTGTGTTTAATATAATTGTAATATTTTCTGTAGCGTGTATGTTTCCCTGTTAAATAAATAAATAAATAATGTAAGAGGTAATTGAGATCAAATTTATCGCTAAGTTATTATATACTAAAGGGATTAGGGCGGGAGGAGCAGTTTCAGTTGCAAATTTAATAATAATAATAAAACGCTTTACTTGATAAATCGGCGAGATTATTGCGTTGAAGCAATATCTTACAGCTAACCTGAGACAAACATGTTTTACAGTAAAAATAAGATTAAACTAATAATAAATTCAATTCATAAAGGCAACTCGCATGGAATTTACCTAACATTCAGCAGAAAAATAAATTAATAGTTTTTTAAAAAAACACTAAAAACACGCTTTTATAAATGCACGTAAAAACCAAAAAATACCTATCTTCCGGCTTCATCTTCAGACCTTGAAACCTAATCATGGTCAAAGTTCATTCCAAGACTTTTCTAACAAGTCCAAACACAGCTATGATACGATGTTCCATCATGAAGTTCCAGTTCATATCTTCCGACTCCATCATCAGATCAGTTCGACAGTACCATATTATTGTATTGTCATCAGAACTACATACAACTGCCAATTTTCATGACGCTAAGATCCTTGGAAGATGGTTAAATTAGTTACCTTAGATTCCATTACATAGTTACATACAGGTCGACCTAATAAAAGCGTGTTAAAAAGCATTATAATTTTTAAAAAAAACAATAAACCTGTAATGACGCAACGTAGAGAGAGAGGGAGTGAAAATGAGGATAATCACTACGAGTAGAATCTCTACCTGATGTTAGCGGTAATTCAGTTCGAAATTATCGCGGTCTGGTGGGCCCTTTGCATGTCAATTTCACACAGGATCGGGAGTCCAACGGATCGCTTCAAGTATAGATGGCGTCAGGTCGACAAAAATCCCGCTTTTTTAGGAAATGGGTAAGATCATTTCCAAACCCCCCGGTTATTAGCCGGAGTGCGCAGTCGATTGGCTGACGCCGCACGATGCGCGAACTGCACAGCATCGCCGGAAGATCATCCCCTAATGTATCGACCCGCCTTGACAGGGGAACAGTCCTTACAAAGCTCGACCCCCTTCGAGGAGGCTACCGAATGGGGGTTGAACCGTGAGTTAAGCCGACCAAAGATAACGAGCGGGTCATAAAGGCCAAGCTGCACAAGAACCGTCAGCTACCGATATCTGGAACCGTTAACCGTTATCCTTCTTCAAATAGAGCTGTCAACTACAACGGGCGAACCCGTCACCTCGGGAATTTTTAACGATGTTAGATCGTTCTGTCCCCCGTGAGGTGAGCGCAGAAGACTTAGGACAAAAACAGTTCACAATCTAGCTACGCCACATGCCCGTAAGAAGCCAACACATTACCGCGAGATAACCAGGTTAATAACAGCGGGCCGACTCTCGCGCCAGCAGTTGCAACCAGATTACTCCGGTCTTCCGACTGCTTACAGGTTCGAGGTCGCTTGCGCATTCCTCTCCCTTACAAAGCGGTGATTCGGTGTCTGCCGAATCTATCGCGGACCACGGCGTCCTTTGCCCGGCTCTTCGTCCGGTAACGGGTAGCCGATTGTTCGTTTCAAGAGCAGTGGCCGTAAGGCGAACAACTACCCCCGCTCTATAGGAGACAGTTCTGTTTCCAGACTCTTCCGGCTGTCGGTCAAAATGCACAATAGTCATAATCATAGCCAAAGTCATATTTTATTAATTCCAAAAAGTGCATAATGGCCCGTATTCCGTTTCTCGCGGGCTTAAACTAAGCTGGTGCTAAAAATTAAGAACTTAAGCACCTTCGTTATTTTGTTGGTATTCCGTTTCATCAAAATTAAGAACCGGTCTTAAATCTTAAAATTTCCGTTTTGTCTATGGCCATTCTAAAGCAGGGTCTTAATTTTGACAGCTCGCCGCCCGGTCAGTCGCCCGATCGCTCTACGCCGCGCCGTTTCGTGTTTGTGTGTCGATTCGCGTTTTCGTTTGTTTTGAAATGTGCCTAAACAAGAATATACAGGGCGATTTATCATAACCTACAATAAAAAATACACAGGATTTTCAGGGCAAGATATAGACATGAATAAACAATTACTTACGAGAATCTGCGCTCATCATCCCTTCTTCGATTTAAAAGCTAACAATGCTGAGCAAACATCTTTGAAAATTGCAACGCGAAAAGTCTTCGGAATCACAAGCAAAAACAAGTTACACGGCTGTCAGAAGAAGACTGATCGATTTTAGACCGTTCTTAGATAAGACCCCGAACAAGACCCATCCGCCATGACAGTTGTAGAAACGGAATACCAAAAAGGATCTCGACGGTGCTTAACGTCAATTTAGGTACCAGATGATATCTACATAAGCACGCGCCAGTTAGGACCCATGAAAGGGAATACCAAAATGTCACTCCAAAATTAAGCGTCGTTTTAGCGCCTTTTTAGACGCTAATTTAGGCACTTGCGAGAAACGGAATATGGGCCACTGTGGAATACGTCATTTCACATTTGTTAGAAGTTATTACAACTTTATAACATGTACATATACCTTTGATATTTAAAGGGCTCTCTAGACGATCAAGCATCGCGTCGCGGGCTGGGAGGGGATCGTAAACCCCAGGAAATATGCATTTTTTTTAAATATTTACGAAAAATGCCTATTTTTGTAGTTTTATACCAGGGAGTCACGTCATTCATTAATCAATTACGTCTAATTAACGCGACTCCCTGGTATAAGCTACAAAATTATGCATTTTTGGTAAATATTACAAAAACATATTTGCATATTTCCTGCGATTTACGATCCCCTCCCTGCCCGCGACGCGAAGCTTGTCAAGCATGCTTGATCGTCTAGAGAGCCCGGCGCCATCGGATCAGTTATAAATATGAAATCAAACACACTCAAAATCACAAAAAAAAAATATAAACAAAATTTTTCATTTATCTATCAATAAGCTTTTTTAAAATAGTCAATCAGAAATTTTAAAATAATCAGTTAATAAACAATAAGTTTTACACTACAGTAACAAAATACAGAACAAAATCGATTTGATAAATGGTAAATTATATTTTAAAAACTAAGACGGTCTTGTCAAATTCATTAAAATTATAGAGAGCATGCATGGTTAAGTTTCTTTTTATGCATTTTTTAAATGCAACCTCGATTGGCTGACGACGCACGGTGCGCAAACCGTCCAGGAGCGCCCGAAGTTTGACTCCTAGGGGAAACTGGCCGGCAGGCCAGAGTCCTACTCGGAAGACAGGGCCCATTAGCTCCCTATCTATTTGTACACAGGGAGCTAACGGGCCCTTGCTGAGTTGGCCACGAAGACCCATTCTGTTCAGGGTCGATCACAGTCACGGGTCAACACCCATCTGGCGGCCTGCACGCATGAAGTGCGAGCCCGGGCAGAACTCTGACCTTAGGGCTAGTTTCCCCTAGGAGTCAACCTGCTGGCACTCCTGGACGGTCTGCGCACCGTGCGGCGTAAGCCAATCGATTGTGCACTCTGACTAACAGTCGGGGGAGTCCGGAAGCAGTACTGTTTCCTATAGAGCGGGGGTGGTTACGGACCTTACGGCGACTGCTCTCGAAACGACCATCCTCTACCCGATCCTGGGTGAACAGCCGGGCAAAGGACGCCGTGGTCCTATTAAGGAATATTAACTATCACGATAGTTAATATTCCTTAATTAATTGCATTACTTTAAAATTTAGACGCAATGACGCATCTAAGTGTAGGAAAGCCTACCTACTGGACCAGAACTAAATCGTATTTTTATTGGTAATCTGATGAGTCCACAGAGGAACTCAAACTATGCGCAGTTAAAATGGCATTCAACCGATTGTTAGTTAAGACAAAAAATGTTGCGCCTGCGGTCCACATGTGCGGCTGCAATCAGAAACAGATGTTTCGCGTATAGCCAGTCGTACCATTTCGAATTTGCTAAGATTTTAAATAGCGGTCCCTTGAAGCCATCGATATATGATCCTATAGATAGGCATTTCGCGCTCGAAAATGACCCCTTTAAAACCACCACTGAAAGCCGGCCAGTAGTTCTTTGGTCGCAGTCCGCTGGCAGACAGCCGACCGTTTCCGATGTGAGAGCTGCCGCGAAAAATATTGGCGCGCTATTCTCTCGCATACTTTCAAGTTATTTCTCTCCTCTGTCACATGATTCACGAGCAAAGGGTATGTGAAGCCGACTTATTTGTATCTGAGGGGAGGATTTTGGGGAGTTAATGGGCCCTTGCTGAGTTGGCCACGAAGACCCATTCTGTTCAGGGTTGGTCACACTCACGGGTCAACACCCATCCGACGGCCTCCACGCATGAAGTGCGAACCTGGGTAAGACTCTGGCCCTATGTTCAGTTTCCCCTGGGAATCAACCTTCTGGCGCTCCTGGACGGTCTGACTAACAGTCAGGGAAGTCTGGAAGCAGTACTGTTTCCTATAGAGCGGGGGTGGTCGCGGACCTTACGGCGACTGCTCTTGAAATGACCATCGGCTACCCGATCCTGGGTGAACAGCCGGGCAAAGGATGCCGTGGTCCACGATAGATTCGGTGTACACCGTTTCACCGCTTCGTAAGGGAGAGGACCGCGCAAGCGACCTCGAACTCGTAACCAATCAAGAGACTGGAGTAATCTGGTCGCAATTGGAAGTAAGGGCGTGAGTGTAAGCCCGCCGGGTAATTTTCCTGGCTATCTCGCGGTTAAGGCGTTGACCTCTTACGGGTTTGTGGCGGAGCTAGATGGTGGACTGTTTTGTCCAAGTCTTCTGCGCTCACTCCAGGGAGATAGAACGACTAATCATTAAAACTTCCTGAGGTGTCGGGCTCGCCCGCTGTAGTCGACAACCCTAGTTGTATGTGAGGGCATATCTAGCTAATAATATATCGATGTCCCTTGAAGCCAATTTTCCTCCATTTAAAAAAACAGTCAAGATCATGTTGTAACAATTGCAATGAGCGTTGCGAAATTTACAGTCCAAATTTTTCTGCGCTACGCTATTTTTACACGACTGCCCCAAAAAGGAGTGTTATGGATTCATCTATACAACGTATGTTTTCCGTTTCTTTATTCCACCGTACTTCGAAACGCTTAAACCGATTTAGAAGTGTGTCGTATTGTTAGAATCGTTTTGTCCCCCAAAGTGTCATAGGGTTGGTACGTGCCGCAACCCCTTGCTGTCATATAGGGAAATAGCAGCGTCTTTAATATAAATCGCCGTGTTACGCGGTGCGTGTTGACATTCATTATTTGACAGTTGATTTTAATTGTTCTTTCTCTTCGCGGCCGTCAGGAATAGATCCGGTAGGCCTAGTAACGAAGACAAATATTTGGAATATTATTTTAGCAAAATAAATTATCAAAATCAAATTAACAATCGACATAATATTACCGATTTTTAAATAACCGTTTATGGTCCTTACGAATTTATTACAATCTAACGTTTTGGAAAATTATATAACTACGTACTTCAGTAAGTAAGTACTTTAACAAGATTTTACTCACTTTCTTAAACAGTTATAGAGTTTCGGGAAAGTAAAAAAATAACCTCATCAAGACATTCTGCTTGTGACAAGTTTGGAAACTGGAAGAATTCGCGCCGATTAATATTTTTATTTTATTTTATTTATTTTATTTATCCCTAGTATTCCATGATTAACCTTCCTATAGTATATTTTACATGATTTAGTCGTACATACAAAATGTAGAACCCCGGTTGGCGGGATTTCATCACCTCACGAGGCAGAGCCTGTATTAAGGTGATATTTAGTACTGCGTTCATCTGTCAGGTGTATAGGTAATTTCTGCAATCTTGGGAAATCCTACAAGTGTATATTGTATAACTATTGTAGTATATATATTACACAAAAAAATATTTATTAAATTAAATGAGATATAATATATATGGGAGATATATGAATACAGTTATGAGGCTAATGAGATAATAATAACAATAATAAGAAATGTAAATCATCTGTGTACCTATTTAATAACGTTAGTTACTAACGCTCACAGTGCTCCCTCGTCGAGTGTAACAACCATAATGTTACCAGTCTTTTGTAGTGAGCGTCATTTTGAATGATTGTAGCTTGGCCTAATTGTGTAGTAAATATGTTATGGAGTTGACAAAGGTCGTTCTCATTTTTGGTTGTACATGTCTGTCTTTATGTCTTGTGTCCTGTCTATGGGCGTTACTGGTCGGCTTGCCGTTGTCCCGTTGGAGTTCTTTCCTGTAGCATATCAAGACCTGCCGTCCGTATAGCTGTCTTGCATCCAACACCATAAAATCCCCGTAGAGCTGGTCACTGGAGTAGCGGTATGGCTTCCTGGCTATAACCCTAATCAAGGCCTTTTGGGCCGTTATTAGAGGATCCATTTTTGATTTTGCTTCATGTATTTAAATTTCCCTTTATTTTTATTAACCTTAAGTCCCCTTGTCAATAATTATGTCAATAATTTTTTCGAACAAATCTGTCAAATATGCGATGACTGCTTTCAATTTGATCAGGTTTTCTTTTAAATATTAAAGACGCTGCTTTCTTCTTATATATAATATGAGAGCACCACAAAAATGTATACAACGGTAATGATATAGACCAGTGGTGTTTAACCAATGTGCCGCGACACATTTGTTTGCCGCGAGCACCCTCTTTATTTGCACTTAATTATTACACAAAAAGGCGAGCTTATTGCCACATGGCAATGTCATACAACTAACCTAAACTCAGTGGTACATGCGCTCATTGTGAAAATAAAGATTATTAAATAACATACAGACCGTCTGCATAACATACAGACAAGTCGAAGAATTTAAAAGTAATAATGCCCGAGCAGAGGAAATTAGGAGAGGAAGAGGAGAGATAGGGAAGGACTGGTTACTTCTTAGAAAAGTAATAATCCTTAAGGTGAGTGAGAACGATGGTAAAGAAGGCGAGTTTCGTATGTTTGCTGGGAGATCGTTCCAGAGTCTTGCACCATGGGACACAGAAGGAATAGGAATAGAAATCACTATTATGACTCGGATTTTTTAGTAAACTGTCAGAGGCTGACCGAAGTACGAGACCGTGGGAACTTTGTGGTTCAAAAAGGTCGTGGATATAGGATGGTGTTAATCGGGAGAGTTCACGATATAGGAGAGCAAGTATATGAACATTTCTTCTATATCAATACAATACAATACAATACAATCAACTACTCCAGTAGATAGGCATCCTACACTTGGATGCGTCACAAAATTAAATGCTTAAAATTTAATTATTAAAAACATAAATATCATGATAGTTGTCATGGCTGTAATATTATATTCAATATTACCTAGTTACAAATAATCAAAATATACTAATGTCATTAAATAGAAAGAGAGAATAATATATTAAAATAGAAATGCAAATTCTATGTAGAATTATCAACGTAAAATAATTTTATTGTCAATCCAGCAATATGCCTTCGTATTTTTTAAACATAAATAGATGTATACTAAATTATATGAGAATTAGAATGTCAGCTATCATAATTCCGTTATGTTTAAAATTTTACAAATTTTGCTAATAATCAACATGGAAAATAAACTCGGAATTTTCAAACTCCCTTATACCATAAATTGGGTTTCTTACCAAACTATTTATAATTATCTTTTTAAATTGGTTCTCTCCAAGGCTTTTTATTTTCTCTGGAATCTTATTATAGAAGGACAAATTTTGGTGTATCATCACCCTCCTGGTGTGATGCCAGGTTTTTGAGTTATTTTTCATCAGTTAAGAAAACGAAACTTTTAAATTTATTGTGTACTTACTCAGCAATAAAACTTGGTGCACTAAAATGGCCTTCGTATCTTTCAAATTTGTTTGATCACCTTAATAAATTTAATACAAGTATGTAGTGACGAAATAGATGATATGCTAATAATCATATTCTAGCATCTCCAATTGCTTTCCTGCTTAAATGACATTGCATTTTGAAATCAGTATAAATTCCCGAAAAGTTGATAACATTTATTGTGGAAATTTCACAATTTTTGTTAGAATTATCGAATATTTATTTTTTTGTATTTAATTGGATGCATAACATGTTTGTCAATCCTGACGAGGAAAGAGAAACACGTTTCGTGATGGTGATATTTTCGCTTCTGTTTCTCGCAAATTATCGTGTTGACATTTATTAATTGATTGGTACAATAAGTAGGTACATTGTGTTAAGGCGCAAATACAAAGTTCATGTTTCAGTTTTAATATAAATAATTAAGATACAAAGATGATGCCGATTTAGTTTTACAAGCTTATATTTACCTTGCAATGTTTGTCAGTATGTTTGTTTAAATCAAATCTGGCAAGCAGAATTAGAACCACTTCCTCTTATTCTATGAAGTTGAAATTTTATATGCTGGTTCAGTTCCGATGAAAATGCATTTTTATGGTAAGCATGACCTGGTTCTGCATCCAGGATTGGCTTCCGACGAGGCGACTCCTCAATGGTCAACAGCAGATACGAAATTTTGTATACGCATTCAATTATGACAGCTCGTTATAAGTTTCATCAGGACATGGCTGCTGAGCCCAGGATCGGCTCCCGACAACGGGACTCCTCAACGGGCAACAGCACAGTTACGAAATTTTGTATACGCATTCAATTATGATAACCAATTATGATAATATGGCTGCTGCAACCAGGGTTGGCTCGGAACAGAGCATTTTAATAAAAGCTTTTTTTTGAAAATGTGTTATAACCATTAACTTAATAACCTTTCAGCTACATAACAACCAAATTTGGTTGCACATCAGAACACCGTTGACTACGTAACGACCAATATTGGCGGCTTGCTACCGGAGCCGCACAGTAATTTTATTTTCTAATTCGAACGCACCCTAAAATCCATACCAAATATCTCATTATTACCATAGATACATAGACGGCCGCTAGAATAATTTCGCGCGTCATTTCGCGGATATTTCTGGTAAAATTCCATTGTCAAACATCATCATTTTTTTTTTTCGAGAAATCATCAATTTTTTTATTGCTTTTATGAGCTAATATCTAAATATTGTTGTATGTAGATAACGAAATATTACCTTTAACAGAGAATCTAATAAAGATCATGATAATATTTACAATTTTCAAATAGGGTTTCGTATTTTTCCGTAAGACAAGTACAAGTTAGAAATGTCGAGTTTTTTTCACTTTTTCGACTTCCTAGTTTCTCATGATATTCATAAATATATAAATATTTTACAAAATAAGATTTCAATATTCTATATACAAAATTTTAATGCGTTCATTACACAATTCTTCTTTTTATGATTGCTATAGTAGGTACATAGTTATAGTACTTTTTGTCGAGCGCGGCGATATTGCAAGAAATTCCAATAAATTGCCGCGGTCTGCCATGAAATTATGCCGCTACTCGAAGGGTTAATGATTTAGTGGTATTACTCGGCATTGCCCGTGTTATATCCTTGCTGAGTTACCTATGCACGAGTATACCAATTTTCCTGGCGATCGGTTGAACCGTATAGAAGTAGATGTGCTGCAACGCCATCAAGTGGCGAGTTACAACAAAGTGGATAAAGCGAAAATGTTATCCGTTCTTAAATACCCATGTATACCAATGTTCATGGCAATCGGTTGAACGGTATAGAAGTTGATGCGCTGCAGCGCCACCTAGTGGTGAGTTTCAATAAAACGGATACCATAAAAACCATCTCCATGAAAAAATACAAATGTGACACGTGAAAGTTGCCACAAATCAGCGCTATCTGCGTTTAGCAGGCGCAAAAGGGTTGCCAAAATGTACTACGAAGTTGAGCAACTAGAACTGTCAACTACAACGGGCGAACTCGTCACCTCAGGAAGTTTAAAAAATATCAGATCGTTCTGTCTCCCGTGAGGTGAGCGCAGAAGACTTGGGACGAAAAACAATCCACAGTCTAGTTACGTCACCTGCCCGTCAGAGGCCAACGCCTTACGGCGAGGCGCCGGGAAAGGTACGCAGCGGGCAACCTTGCCCCTGACTACCAGTTTGGAAGGATATCTCCGTCTGGAATTAACCTTCAGGATACCTCCTGCTTCCAGACTGGTTGCTTGCGCGTTCTCTCCCTTATAAAACGGTGATACGGTGTCTACAGAAGCTATCGCGGACCACGGTATCCTTTGCCCGGCTATCCGAATGGTCGTTTCAAGAGCAGTTGCCGTAAGGTTAACAACCACCACCGCTCTATAGGGAACATTACTGCTTCCAGACTCCTCCGGCTGTGGACGAATTGAAGGACCGAATTCGCGTGGAAGTCGCCCAATTTGAAAGAGCGATGTTGGAGAGAGTCTACGCGAATTTCCAAGAACACCTCCAGCACTGCATCAACGATTTCGACCACCACATGCCTGATGTGATTTTCCACCCTTGACTGTCTCAAATGCTATTTCCTTGCGAACCTGATTCCATCAATAAATATGTTTTTGAGTAAAAATTAACTATTTTATGATTTTCTTAAAACCGTACGTCCTCACTGCCGCACCCTGTATAACAAACTAGCTGTTGCCTGCGGCTTCGCTTCGCGTAAAGTTACGAATCGATTTGTTAATTCTGGTAGAGTGGCGTTTATTTGCCTTTTTAGACGCTACCTTTAGATATATAGTGCAAGACGTTCCCCCTCAGTTGCACGCTACCTATCTCGTAGACGTACGCGTCTTGTTCCTAGCCACCCGCGCCGCCTTCCGCTGAACGCTGACCTTGCTGATCTCTAAAACTATACCATCTAGAAACTTTATTTAACATCCGTGATAATCGATCAATTTATTTTGATAACGATTCTTATTTTATTTCTACTGTCTTCAACAAAAACTGCCTACTTATTTTTCTTATTTTTTTAAGACATAAAAGCAGTTACTGTAGCTTAAATATAAAATTTAACATAAGTAGTCAGCAACTTCTTTATAGATCTTTATGAGGACGATGTTTTTGTCATATATTATTTTCACAATCCTTTTATCTGCGCAAGCCGATAAAGCAACTCACGAGTTTATAATAAAATGTACTTATATTTTTCTCCGACTTGATTTTCAAATATCGTGATTTCGTATTGAAAACCAATATTTTTCAAAATAAAATATAACCTATAGTACTCGTAGATAATGGAGCTTTCTATCAGTGAAAGAATTTCCGAAATCGGATCAGTAGTTTTGGAGATTACCCCCTACATTACAAATTTACAAACATTACTTCGTTATTATATAGTATAGAGTATAGATGTGGCAGTTTATTTGCAATCCAATTTCAAACTCTTTTGTTTCCTTCATTTCGATTCACCTGATCTTAGGTTCTCGGAAGAGGGAAAGTATTGTGAACGCGCATTTTTTTAAGGAGATGACGACGGATAACTACATTTTACCCCCCCCCCCCTCTCCCGAGACGTAATGGACAATTTTCAGGGGGAGGAGGAGGGGGGGTTAAAATAAAAAAAAACCGTCTTCATCTTTTAAAAAATGGCGCTTTCACAATACTTTCCCTGTCCGTTGGTTGGCCGGGAAAGTGAAATGATTAATATTCAATATTTTGATAGACTAAAGAGCCTATTTTTTTGATGAAGGATGAGTGAATTGAAATAATCTGAACCATAATAACATTGATAAGAAATGGAATTTGCGGAAATAATAAACAATCCATCTATTAATAAGTAATGTTATCATTACTTTATAAAACAGGAGATAGGTAACAGTAGTAAATAAGATTAATTTTAGGATTTTTAATAATATTATTCTGAGTAACCTAATAGCGTGTAACCATATTTCCAATCTCTCTGTCTGTTTGGCCTTAGCCTAAATTTACCGTCTCCCCGTTTCAAAAGCAAAAACTGAACTTCGGGATGATTGCAAGATGATCGCTCGCACGTGCAAGATGGGCGTAGCGATTAAGCGAAAATACGAGGGTCACTAGATAAGGATTAAGAATTTACAGTAAATTACAATGGAATGCGCATATCCATCAATTAGCTAGTAAGCTATGTAGCTCGATATACTCTATTAAAAAAGTCTTTGTGGTTTTGCGGCAGCCAAATCAGTATACTTTGCGTATTTTAACTCATTAATGACTTATGGACTACTATTTTGGGGAAATGCTGCAACCAGTAAAAGAATCTTTCTTTTGCAAAAGAGAGCACTGCGCAGCATGTATCAGGTAACGACTAGGACCTCATGCAAAGAATATTTCAGCAAGGCAAGGATAATGACTATGTATTCGCCGTTATATACCAGTGTTTAATGTATGCTAGACAGCACCTAGCAGAAACACCAATTAATGCAGACATTCACTCGCATCATACCCGCGGTAGCTCTCGTTTATGCGTACCACGAATACGACTGGCAAAAGTACAGAAAAGCTACTTGTACCTTAGCATTAAATTATATAATCTACTCCCTACAAAATTAAAACAGCTGGAGGACATAAAATAAAAAAAAACATCAAGGAGATGCTGATAGGCCACCCTTTCTATAATCTGGCCGAATTTGAGGGCCATGATTTTTCAAATATTGTGCCCATTTAAATTACTTAAAAAAGTAGAGCCTTACTGTCTAATTATTTTATATGGTCTTATATCTGTACTTTTAGTTTAAAATGCATAACGTAGATTTAATTTGATTATTTAACATTTTACTGACAATTTGAATATTACGATGAATAATTTTACTACGTATCTTTTCGATTTACTAACTTATTTATTTATTTATTTATTTATTTAAGAATTAATTACTATGAAACATTGATTAGCTTATAAAAATAACAGGAACCGAATGGCAAAACCTTAACCTTTTGCTTATTTGTTTCTGTCACCCAACTGGGACTAGCCCGTTCTAGGGTGGACAGGACTCCAATATTACAATCAAGTTTGCTTGATTGCTTAGTTGCTTACAAATATACAAGTTTTAGTAAAAAGCTAATGACACTAAATTGCCCTAAAATGTGGTCTTCAGAATAAAATAAAAAAATAATAATAATAATAAAATATTAAAAGATAATATAATAAATAAAATTCAATTCCATTATTTAATCGGCAATAAATATCATATAAAATTCGATTAAATAAAATAAATAAAGTTATATGTGAGAAAAGGAAGAAACGGTCATTAATATTTATTAATATAAAATTACCTAGTCTAAAAACTACTTCAAATATTAGGCTTATATTTTGATTATTTATATTTATAGTTTGACAATCTAGTAGTTAATTCTTGACTATCTATGTATGTTCAGTAAAGAGTAGTAACGAAACTTACTACCTAACCCAATTATTTTGACACGTCCAAGAGCGGTTTTTAGCTGTCAATTGGACACGACGAAAATGTAATGTAATCTACCCCGAGTGTGAGTTATTAGGTTATGGCCCTCAGATCTAAAATGCAAGTTAGGACATGCTCCAGACATGTTGTGGCGAGATTTCAGCTCAGTACATGCATTACTTTACGCGGAGCGGACTTACAGTAAAGCGAAGTGCGAAAAAATAAATAGGTAATATTAAATTAAAGCAATGGTCGGTGATACAGTTTTTGACTTTATAAGAAAAACAGCCGAAGGAGATTTATGATCGTATGTGTGTTGTGTACAAGTACTGTCTCCCTTCTTATTATGAAGTAAAGTTCTGGTCAAAACAGTTTAAATAGGGTCGAGAATCCATCGAGGACGATGAATTCCATCGAGGACGAATCCAGAAGAGCTACTTATACCTTAGCATTAAATTCTACAATTTACTCCCCACCACTATCAAACAACTGGAGGACATACAATTTAAAAAAAACATTAAGGAGATGCTGATAAGCCACCTTTTCTATAATCTGACCGAATTCGAGGGCCATGACTTTGCAAATATTGTACCAATTTGAATGATAATTATATATGTACTTTTAGTATTTAAATGTGAGATTTAGCTTTAGTTTGATTATTTAACAATTTACTTACTACTTTGGATGTTACTATGTACAGTTTTTAGTACGTATATATTCGATTTATTGACTATTTCAATTGTTAGGCTTCTGCTTTGATTATTCAACTTTTAACTGACTATTTTAATTATTGTGTGTTTAGTCGGTAGCCATTAGAATTATTGGCTATTTTATTAAATAAGCCCTTAATTTGTTTTGTAATACGATTCTAAGACGAATAACTTTTAGTAGGTTCCAAAGTATCTTAGATACTATATATTTTATATGTATGTTAAGTAAAGATTAAAGTAGTAATGATACTTACTACTTAAAACACAAATATTTCGACACGTCCAAGAGCGGTTTTTAGCCGCCAATTGGACACGACGTAAATGTAATGTAATGTAATGAAAGGTCTCTAAGGCCTGTGACTGCCACTTCTGCAGACTTGATCAAAAAAATCGAAGACATGGTTATGAAAGATAGACGATTAAAAGTGTTTCAATTAGCAAAGAGTGTGGAGTTTCCGAACCATCAGAATTACAAATCCTACATACAAATTTGGGGATGACAAGGTCAGTGCAATGTGGGTCCCTAGAATGCTCACAGCACTACAGAAGAAAATCCGAGTTAACATTTGTATAGAAAATCTTGAGCTGTTTGACGAGGGTGGTGATGATTTTCTCGGCAAAATAGTTACTGGGAATGAGGCTTTGCTATGACCCCAAAACCAAACAACAGTAATTGCAGTGGAAACACAAAGAATCCCCGTCTCCGAAAAAAAACAAGGTAAAACCATCAGCAGGCAAGGTCATGGCCGCCATATTCTGGGACAGGGAGGGTGTACTGCTGATTGAGTATATGGAAGCTAAGAAAACCATCACTGGCGAAGCCTACACATCAACTCTGCACAATTTGAGGGACGCTATTAAGGCGACATGATACCTGGGAACGACCATATCTGAAGAATATTAGTTTTATGAGTTTTTTTGAAAAACATAAGCATTAATTTGAAAAAAGTTTTAAGTGAAACCCTCGATAAGGAACCAATTTAAAATTTGGACTTAAAAAAGTTGCTCATAGCCTTGGACATTAAGGCTTTAAACTAACTTCGAAAACTTTCAGGCGCGTTTACTCCTACAATGTAAGCGGTGAGTGTGTTTTATTATAATTTCATTATATTTACTGGTTAATTCTCTAGGGCAGCACTTAGCCACATTTTTTATTTAGGTCCTAAATTAATTACTATTAATTAAAACGTGAGAGCGCTCTGAGAGTTACTCTAAATATGCATATTACCACTGCGTAAAGATAGTTATTCTGTGCTAGTGCTGCGATAGAGCATTTAGTATGCGCCTAGTAGCCGGCGCGAGTGGACGTAGAATCTGCGCTTGACGCTTCGTCAACGCTGGATTTTTATTGGTCGAACCCCACAAAATTGATCCCGCCTATATTTTCGCGTGTACGCCCATTTCGGATATTTTTCTGAGGTCTCATGTCGCCTTGAATTTTGACGTCAGGGGTGATGCTCCTGCATGACAATGATGCCATCAAAGCTGTCACTGCCTTAAGGGAGTGTGGCTTTTTGAAACTCAACCATCCACCCTATATACCTGACCTGGCACCTAGCGACTTCTACCTGTTCCAAAATTTGAAGTCTTGGACGTAAGCGCTTTGAGGACGATTGTGCAGTAAATTGCGCCATGAATGAAAGAACTCTTTACAGTCCAAGAGAAACATTTTTAAGGGGATTTCCGCATTCAAGTGCGTTAAGTTGGGGGAGACTACATTGAAAATCGATTAAAAAAAGATTTTGGTTAATTGCTTCTCTCACCCTTAGGTAGATAACTTATCTAGTGTCCCTCGTATGTCAACATTTTATCATTGATTATATAACTATAAGGATTATATAACTATCGGGAGAGTCTGGAAGTAGTAATGTTTCCTATAGAGCGGGGGTGGTTGCGGACCTTACGGCGACTGCTCTTGAAACGACCATCGGCTACCCGATCCTGGGTGAACAACCGGGCAAAGGATGCCGTGGTCCGCGATAGATTCGGAATACACTCTTTCACCGCTTCGTAAGTAAGAGGACCGCGCAAGCGACCTCGAACTCGTAACCAATCGAGAGACTGGAGTAATCAGTTCGCAATTGGAAGTAAGGGCGTGAGTGTAAGCCCGCTGGGTACCACTCCTGGCTATCTCGCGGTTAAGGCGTTGGCCTCTCACGGGCATGTGGCGGAGCTTGACGGTGGACTGTTTTGTCCAAGTCTTCTGCGCTCACTCCAGGGAGATAGAACGACTAATCTATAAAACTTCCCGAGGTGACGGGTTCACCCGTTGTAGTTGACAACTCTTTTTGCGACATTGGCTGTGTCAACGGTTCACCTTGTGGGGGGCCGTCCCACACTGCGTCTGCCGATTCGTGGTCGCCATTCGAGAACCTTTTTTCCCCCAACGAGATATCTGCCTATTAATTCAAGTTGGTAAAACTAAGAAAACTTGCTATCGAATAATCGGTAAGAGATTATTTTTCGTAACAAAAATGAACATCCGCAATCCCCACTGGCAGAGCAGGGTTATAGGGTCAAATACTAGCTGGAGATAATCCAGTTCTTGTTATCTTAATTACAGTTATCGAAATAGAAATATTTATGTTTTAGGGGGAGCAGTTAGTGATATCGCTTGCATAATCGCTGGATGTGGGATTAATGACGTATACGGAAGTTGACGAGTGATAATTTTCTAGGTGTTATGTTTTAATCGTATTTAGATTGTGATAAAATTCAATGAACTTGAACATTTGAGAATTCATGGCGTAACGTCATTTAACCCTCGGTCGGGCGCACCTGGTCCACGGGTCGTAAATCTTTATTTGACCCTCCCCGTCACTTGGAGGTGTCAACTACAACGGGCGAACCCGTCACCTCAGTAAGTTTTAACGATAGTGATCGTTCTGTCTCCCGTGAGGTGAGCGTAGAAGACTTGGGGACGATACAAATCTACCGTCCAGCAAAGATAACATGCCCGTCAGGGGTCAACGTCTTACGGTGAGACGCCGGAAGAGGTAAGCCAGCGGGCAGCCTCGCCTCCTAACTACCAATTTTGACATGATATATCCGTCTGGTCGACGGAGACGATCTCCCAGCAAACATACAATACTCGCCTTTAGAATCATTCAAGGCTCACCTAAAAAAGTACCACTTATCTAAGTAACCAGTTCTTCCATTTCTCTCACCTTCCTCTCCCAATTTCCTGTTCGAGCATTTTTAATTTTAAATATCGCAGTTTGTTTTTTATGCAAACTTATTAGTTTCATAATATTTATTTCCACATACTGTTTATTTCCACAGGTTCGAAATAGCTTTCTCTGCCAATCTTACTTATTCTACAACAAACTTCCATTACACTTCAGGGGCCTTGGGGAGGTTCACTTTAAGAAAAGGGTACAGGGTATTTTGATTAAATACCCTATTTATAGCATTGAGGATTTGGACAATATCGATTTTTCGCAGCTCTATTGACTTACATACTCGAGTATTATTATTCCTTATTCTTCCTATTATTGACTATTTTACAATTGCGTTTTTTTCTGACTATTGGCTATTGATTATTATTATAATTACTGATTTGTTTGTATTTTTTCTTTCAAATATCTTCCCGTATGATAATTTGTGAAATTATCCAATATTTGTTTGATTATTAGTACTATTGTCCACATGAAAATTCTACGAAATTATGTAAGAATTTCGTTTAGAATTTTTATATAAAGAAAGAATTTTTATATAAAGAATATGCTGTATACATTTAGTTAATAAAATAAATAAATAAATAAATATTATGTTTGTAATTTTTGCTAGTTTTGACATAACCAAGTGTAGGAATTCCTATCAACTCGTTTGAAAATAAAAAATATATAAAAAAACTGCACTGTGATTAGGTTAGTTGTAAGATATTGCTATAGGTGGCTATCTTCTTAAGGTGCCATCTCTTATCGGAGGTCGGCGGTAATTATGGCCACTTGGGCCCGTGATGTTACGGCGCGGTACAACTCGGTGGTGCTCGAGTTGAACCATACATGCTTTGAGCATTCCACGTCGCAATCTTATTGGCTAACCCCCGGGGATTCTCCGCACCCTTTGACCATCTAAGGTCTGCCTGTCTAAGATCTAAGATCTACTGTAATCAGCCATAATGATTTTCCTGGGAAGGGGTTATGCGGTGGTTTTCCCTTTGCCTTCCGCATCGCTGTTTGTTACCGAGGTAACAATTGTGACCCTAGACTGTACTGGTCTCCTTGACCTCCACTCTTGGGTCTACTGCATGTGTAGCTGCCCACTGCAGGGATGGATATGCTTATTTACTGGCGGCACATATTCGCCATGACACACGGTACTTATGTAGCATTTTTAGGTAAGGATCTTTCACCAGCCTTCCCACTACGTTCTAGTAAAATTGCCGCTGTATGGTTGGGGGCTGTTTATTCAGTATATTCACAGCTCTTATATAGGACCTTATATAGGACCTGCCACTCTTATAACACCAAATTTTCCGACGTCGATGTCTTTGCAACCTCTATTGGTGCATTTAAATCAGCTATTGTTGAAATACTAAAAACTTCTGATAAATTTTGAGTTAAATCTATTATATTTTTATAAATATAACTTTCATCTCCGGTAAACCATGCATTTAATTGATATATGTATATATATGTGTATGTGTGTATATGTGTGTATATATATATATATATATATATATATATATATATATATATATATATATATATATATATATATATATATATATATATATATATATATATATATATATATATATATATATATATATATGTATGTATATGTATATATATATATATATATTATTTTTTTACTCCCACATTTCCCTTCACTCCCACATCTCCCTTCCTTCCCCGCCTGGTAGATTAACATAGTTAAATATTTTTTTTTCTTCTCTTTCTTTAATTATAAAATTTATAAATTTATATATAAAACTTTTGTTGACTTGTTTAACTTTCGGAAACATGATTTTGGTTATTGTCACATGCTTTATAAGAAATTTAGTATAAGTACCTATTGTAACTGTTTGTTTCCTAAATAAAATAAAAAAAAAAAAAAAAATAAAAATAAAAAGCTAACCATCATATCTGATGGCCGTTCACTATCTGCCACATGTGACCCCGATTGTAGCCTACAGCTCAGACCGATAAGACCCTTCGGGACGCGTCCCGTGTTAACCGCTAAAGTTATTATTTAAATATTATTTATTGTTGACAAAATTTCAAAATATGTTGACACTTAGAATTTAAATTTCTAATTAAATATGTGGCTATAAGCTCGCCTTTTGTATTTTATGTTTTTAATATTATTATATCCTGAACAGCCAATATTTTTGACCTGTATATTACCAAAAACTTATTTTTCGTTGTTTCTCTTGTCATCAGCTCCTGGAGAATGCGCCTCGTTGACCAGGTGGTCTTCAGCCTGTCTCCAGTTCGACATACCAGCTGATTTGGAGAACCAGGATGTCAGCAAAGCGGAGCTTTGGTTTTTCAAGGTATTTATTTCTTTACTGACATTCCGTTTTTAGGATTTTAAGAGGCCGTACACGAAATTTTGCGCATTTCGTGAATTTACGTAATTTTGCAGACGTGAATTTAAGGTTAAAATACTGTATTTCTATAAGTGTTATTGCACAACATAAAAGATCATTTATATTATTGTCTAATGAGTGAGCTACTTTTTTGAAAATTATTATAGAATTTTGATTAATTGACCTTAAACCGGCGACTGTTTGTGAATTTTTGCTGTAAGAGGTTTAGAATATAACATATTTACGAATCGTTTTGACATCTAAACGGTATAAAAAAATTACAATGTATTGCTGTGAAAGTCCTCTATATAATAAGTGAATCACTTTTTACTACTTTAATATAAAATTGTTGATAAAAAAAATATTTAACTTTGTCAATTTTTTTAGAAAATGGGCGAAGAAATGCTTTTGATTTTGGCCTTTTAGAACTCTCATTCATAAAATAAAAACGACAGAAATAAACTTTAGTTCAATATCAATCCATTTCCTCAAAAAAAAATGCAAAACATTAATTAAAATTGGCAATAAAGTCTTTTAAAACAATCTAATTCTCGCGTTATGATACTCGCCTATGATACGATTCACGCCTCAAGTCAGCTAGTCCCCGCCGAGTGCTTCCAAAGGGTGGACGTATCTCTTTGGCTCTGAAAATTCTACCTACCTATAGTTATATTATACCATTGATTATAGAGGTATCACGGCCCACATCGATTTCGTACACGGCCTCTTAAAGCCAAAAGTAGTAAGAAGTATACTGCTTGTTTTCCTGTTGTTTAGCTCACAACATTCGCCTATGACCTGGGAAATATTGTAGAGTCAGTGTTATTTCGAAAAGCCCAAGCCTGATGAGCGAGACTTACCGTGACATTGACTGTCCCGCTCAGACATTTCTTTAATTATATAAGTTGAAGCGTCCGAACTGTATCACAAAAACATCGTTAGAAAGCGATACGGTATTTTTAAAATAGGCTAAATATTTATTATCTCCATAGGTCACACTAAAAGTTTCCTGTTTTTAGTTCACACCAAAACTTACATTTTAAAAAATAATAATTACAACATATCAAAATGGTACTCTTTGAATATAGAACAAAGTTTGTTTCATCACACTGTCATTTGTTTTTCATTGCAAAGACCTCATGCAAAGAATATTTTAGTAAAGCGAGGGTAATGGACCCGATTATTTTCTTTGTAAAATAAAACTAAAATTAGTTCTAGCGAACGAGATAGAGCAATACGTTACAGTGGAATATGAAACAACGATCGTCGATAAAAACTACCTGTCGAACGTATAGTCGTCCGTATAAATTTGAACACATTTCGTGTGGTGTTAGATTCAGATGATTTATCTTTAGTGCGTAGTTTTAATGCGAAAAAGTGACGTCCGTTCATTTCATTTCAAACGCAATCGAGCCCAATGACTATGTATTCGGTGTTCAAATACCAAATACGACAGGCAAAAGTACAGAGAAGCTACTTATACCTTAGCATTAAATTCTATAATCTATTACCTACCACTGTCAAACAGCTGGAGGACGTAACATTTTAAAAGAATATCAAGAAGATGCTGATAGGCCACTCTTTCTATGATCTGGCCAAATTTGCGGGCCATGATTTTTCAAATATTATGCTCATTTAAATGACTTTAAAAAGTAGAGCCTTATTGTCTTGTTATTTTAATTGGTTTTATATTGGTACTTTTAGTTTTAGTTTACATTTAGTAGGGAGCTAATGGGCTCTTGCTGAGTTGGCCACGAAGACCCATTCTGTTCAGGGTTGGTCACACTCACGGGTCAACACCCATCCAGCGGCCTCCACGCATGAAGTTTGGGCAGGACTCTGGCCTTAGGGCTAGTTTCCCCTAGGAGTCAACCATCTGGCGCTCCTGAACCGTCTGCGCACCTGCGTAAGGTGTAAGCCAATCGATTGTGCACTCTGACTAACAGTCGGGGGAGTCTGGAAGCAGTACTGTTTCCTATAGAGCGGGGGTGGTTGCGGACCTTACGGCGACTGCTCTTGAAACGAACATCGGCTACCCGATCCTGGGTGAACAGCCGGGCAAGGGATGCCGTATAGATTCGGTATACACCGTTTCACCGCTTCTTAAGGGAGAGGACCGCGCAAGCGACCTCGAACTCGTAACCAATCGAGAGACCGGAGTAATCTGGTCGTAATTGGAAGTAAGGGCGTGAGTGTAAGCCCGCTGGGTAACGCGCCTGGTTATCTCGCGGTTAAGGCGTTGACGGTGGACTGTTTTGTCCAAGTCTTCTGCGCTCACTTCGCGGGAGATAGAACGACTAATCGTTAAAACTTCCTGATGTGCCGGGGGTTCGCCCGTGGTAGTTGACAACTCTATTTCTACTTTTAGTTTCTAAATGCTTGGCGTAGCTTTAAGAGGCCGTGGACGAAATCGATGTGAGCCGTGAAACCTCTATAATCAATGGTATAAAATAACTATAGGTAGGTAGGATTTTCGGAGCCAAAGGATACGTCCACCCTTTGGAAGCGCTCGGCGGGGACTAGCTGACTTGAGGCGTGAATCGTATCATAGGCGAGTATCATAACGCGAGAATTAGATTGTTTTAAAAGACTTTTTGCCAATTTAAATTAATGCTTTGCATTTTTTTTGAGGAAATGGATTGATATTGAACTAAAGTTTATTTCTGTTGTTTTTATTTTATGAACGAGAGTTCTAAAAGGCCAAAATCAAAAGCATTTCTTCGCCCATTTTCTAAAAAAATTGACAAAATTAAATATTTTTTTATCAACAATTTTATATTAAAGTAGTAAAAAGTGATTCACTTATTATATAGAGGACTTTCACAGCAATACATTGTAATTTTTTTATACCGTTTAGATGTCAAAACGATTCGTAAATATGTTATATTCTAAACCTCTTACAGCAAAAATTCACAAACAGTCGCCGGTTTAAGGTCAATTAATCAAAATTCTATAATAATTTTCAAAAAAGTAGCTCACTCATTAGACAATAATATACATGATATTTTATGTTGTGCCATAAAACTTATAGAAATACAGTATTTTAACCTTAAATTCACGTCTGCAAAATACGTAAATTCACGAAATGCGCAAAATTTCGTGTACGGCCTCTTAATTTGATTATTTAACATTTTACTGACAACCTGAATATTACAATGAATAACTTTTACTAGATATCTATTTGAATTATTGACTATTTCAGTTATTAGGCTTCTATTTTGTATATTTATATTTCGGCAATAGGGTAAAAGTGAGATAGTTACCCTAAGAGCCGTCGTCAAACTTTTACACAGGCAATAAGTGCAATCTTCGCGGGTGCCGCTCAAACACTAGAAGGGCAAGGGGTTGTACTTTACTTATAGGTATTATCTGTGACCGTATCATGTTTGCAAGTCTTAATTTTGAAGTATGGAGCGTCTATCCTCCTGGGGCAACTATCCCACTTTTACCCCATAGTAGTTAAATTCTTGACTACCTATGTATGTTAAGTAAAGAGTAGTAACGAGACTTACTCCCTACCACAAATATTTTGACACGTCTAAGAGCGGTTTTTAGTCGACAATTGAATACGACGAAAATGTAATGTAATTGTGGAAGCATTTTAAAAATTGCGTGTCTGCCGATAGATTTAAGTAAATTTTAATAAAATAAAACATTTAATAAATATTTGTGTTTTTGTAATAAATTAATTTTGTAATAAATTAATTTATTAAGTAATAGACGAGTCTTTGGACTCTACAAAGACAAGTTATGTTTCTAAAATTTTAAAGTTTGAAAGTTACATAACAAAAATGATATTTACTTTTTTTCTAAACAGGAAGCAGACATTTTAGACGAGTACAACCAGACCTTCATGATCTCAGAAGCGGCCCATTGGGATAACCAGCACAAATTTCGCAAAACTAAACCGATAGCCATCTATGAGACATCTGTGAAAGGTATGTATAGGTTTCATGGTATTCTTCGCTAGAGCATAAAGCCGCGTACAGATATTCAATGAAATGCATCAAAAATAGCAACAATCTCCGTACGGCTTCTTATTCACTAGAGGACAACGTTTTAAACGATATATTCGTCTAAATTCAGTCCACCAGCTTGAATCATGTCCACCAGCTTGAAGATATCTTCGACAGATGAATCTGTGTGATAAAAACTAGGTTAAGTTAATGAATTTTCTGAAATAGTTAGAAATCTTCAGTATTTATTAGATTTAGTAAAATTCAGAAAAAATAACAAAATTATTCGACGATTATTTGTCGAGATGTAAAAAGAAAAACATGGAAAGGTTTCCAATTTGTTTAGTATTCCTTATGACTTTGAGATAACGAACTCTATGATTACATTTTTGATATATCCATATCGTTAGCTGTATTTTTTATAGTTTAATAGATGTATAGATTTTAAAGATTATACGTAATAATAACATACTACTGTTCACTACATTAATTTAGATGAGGTTAATTTCCAATTTCTTGGATAATTTAAATATTTTACAGATTATTTTATATACTTTTAAATCAATTTTTTGCTACTGTTTTAAGTTTTGTTTCCTTGTACTATTTTAATATTATTTTTATTGTACTTGGATTATTTTTAAATATTATGTTGATTATTTCTGAGGCTCTTAAAATGTTTTATGATCGAATTTGATAGGTTATTTTTTACTCGTTGATGTAATTAAAAATATTATGAAGAGGTAAAGTTTGTGAGGTTGTAGGGAGTAATCTCTGGATCTACTGAACCGATTTTGAAAATTGTTTTACGAATAGAAAGCCACGTTAGTTGTGGGTGTCAAAGGCTATATATAATTCCGAAAAATGAAAAGACTTTTTCGTAGTAGTCGGATTTACAAAGTCGGGGAAAAAACGGTCGAATGAAAAGGTTTCTTACGAACGCTGCCTTAAGAGCCCTATCACATATTTTTTCCAGAAAGGCAAGAAAAGTGGATTTTTGGCGTTCTAATTCCAAGAAATGAAGAGATTTCTACAAACTTTAATTACTGAATTACCTGGACCATTTCTTGATGTTGACCATAGCGGCCTTTAATTTTAGATATAACGAATATTATTTACTTATTCAGCCCATTTTCCGAAAGTCGTTATTCGTAAAACGCTCGGAAGGCAAACTTTGAGCTCCTTAATACAGTAATATCACTACAACGAAAACCGTATACTATTTTTTTTTATGTCCGTCATGTATTCTTGTTGACCATAGCGGCCTTATTTTTTCGTTTTTTGACCACATATCCAAGGTATACATTACTTACAATTACACAAAATTTAAAAAAAAACTTCCTGTATCATTCTAATTTTCTCAGAAATAAAATAAGATTCTTATATAATACTTATACTATATTAAAGTTCACTCTTTTAGCAATACGACATAATATAAATTATTGTCATTAGAAAGGAGAAAACACTGCAAAAAACAATTAGAAATTGTGTATATATTTGCTTGCGCAAGAGAAGAGCGCTCAGTGCCGCGGTTTTCTCCCAGGGTTGAATAGTTATTTATTTATTTTTTTATTTATTTATCCTATCTTTTATAGTTACATCCAAAAAAAAATGCGTTCATTTTTTAAACTCATTTTAAAAGAATACCTACGCTATTTTGTAATAGGCCTCTTAACGATGAGAAATATATGATTAAGTTCTAGAGAAAAGTTGTAGTGATTGATAATGCCTACAAAAATATCAGCGACAACATATGTCTAACTTTTATATTTAAGTCACAAAAAGTAGTTTTTCATATTACAAAAATAATTTAAATCGTTAGGTCATGTTTATTGGTCATATTATCAACAATTATGAATTCTTATCAAAATAAGTAAATTTATCGTATCAAGTGTTTAAAACAAAAGACTTTTCCATTTTACTGCATATAATTTCCTTTTTACTGCATAAATTGTTAAAGAGATAATACGACATAGGTATGGAACCGCGACCGTATCTCGGGTTGGAACTCCTGAGAGACAATATATTTTGGTACCAAATAATAACATTACATCTAATATAGTATATAGAGATGTTCTGAACAATTAAAATAAACATAATTAATTCAATCATAATCATTTCATTCACTCATTTAAAACCCGGTAATATAGCCAAATCGGCATATTTTGTGATGCCTGCGCATATTTTGTGATAAAAATGCCTGCGCAAGATGTTGCTTTAGGATTCCTCCACGTCATCATGTGTCACCATTCCTTGCGAAAGCTTCCATGTTGAATATGAGTAAAAGAAGGCAGCTCCATCTTGCGACCCTTGTACTCAAGGTAGTACGCAATAAACAGCCGCGATATCTTTACTCGATTATGACGTGGTCCCGTAACCGGCATGTCCATTCAACACGGGCACGTGAACAACTTGCTATAATACCCAAGCACAAAACTACACATTTCCAGTGCAGCTTTTCCTATTATTCTGCGGTTGTATGGAATCGGTTGGGAATGGCTTTGCGATCGAAATCAATTGCAGTATTTAAGGACCACTTTAAAAGTTTATTATTAAAGGAAGATATTTAGATGTCATAATTTGATTTTATTTTAAAATAACTATTGCTAATTGGATTATTACTATTGTCTTCGTTTATTTATTAATTTGTAACCTGATTATTTAATGTTAAATATTTTGATTTTGATTATTTTTAATTTATTATATGTAGATTATTAAATTTATGTAATTACGTTATTTTCTTTTAATATCATTTGATGTTAAATATCTTGATTTTGATTATTTCGATTTGTGTATTTATTTGATTATGATTATTTGGATTTTTTGTTTTAAGATTTATTTGATTTGGTTATTTTATTTTAAAAATCATATACCTATGTATCAATAATTAATAGGTGTGTCCTGAAAACCAGGATAAGAGATATCCTGAGGATACCCCTAATTTGCAGCGTTTGTAGCTTTATTTCATAGTCTTTGTCTATTTATAGTTTTAATTTTTAATCTGTGTGTTCTTGTTTTTTTTTTGTATATGTTTTTTATAACAGCTGCAAATAAATAAATAAATAAATAAAATACATACATACATATGCAGTAAATATATAACCCTCCTTTTGGCAGTCAGGAAATAAATCATAGCACTAAGTACTAACCGAACCACACTCATAATTTCATCACAAGTAAAAATGTTTACCGCCCAACAAAGTGGGCATGGGTCAGCTAATATGTAATAAGCACAAAGAGTGATTTGTAGGTATAAGCATGTAATTGAAATTGTTCGCGCTGTTGGCAAACTATCGAACTATTTTATACCTAAACATCTCTAAAAAAACACGTATACAATAAAAA